>AACT01060416.1:0-23470 GCA_000149265.1 Ciona savignyi | reverse complement strand
ACACTCGCTGCCAATTATTTTTTGTATTACATTTTAATATCGTAATTGAGAAACATTTCGGTATTTTCCTTCTGTCAGTATTAATTAAAATAAAGAGTTTCAAATCAACTGGCTTTAAGGGAAGAAATGGATCTACGAAATTATTAGAACTGCAGACAATAACCAAACAAAATAGAATGATATTTACGTTTACATATTAATAAATAAAGGGATTTAACGTTCAAATCCCTCTTTAAATAGACCTAAAAATATAATTTGTAAAGCTGAACTAGTTTTGTAACACTTGTTGGGTATAATGTGCATGATTTTATTTATTTATTTTTCGATTATTTTTCCATCTGACCGAGAGGTCTTAACCGGTAACGTCCGTCTTTCTTAGCCCAAATATTAAACTTACAAATTAATTATTTTGGACTAAAAGAAACCTGTGGTAACCAATCAATACAGCTGTTACTCTAAAATGTTCTTTTTCAGCTTGGAGGTAGCGTGGCCGAGCGGTCTAAGGCGCTGGTTTTAGGCACCAGTCATTTCGATGGCGTGGGTTCGAATCCCACCGCTGCCATACTATTTACCAGTTCTCTACTAACTTAGCAATATTTTACTTCAGCATTCGGGAAAATCAACATAAAACTTGTATTTAAACCATTGAATAAGTTAACAATATTAAGAAAAAAATTTGCAAAAACGAAGAAGGTAGAGGATAATTCTCAGTAGTTTATTAAACTAAATGAACAATATTTAATCATTACATGCTTTTTATCATTTTGTATAGTTTCTTCTTCTTTAACTTCGTAAAACTAGCGATTGAATCGGTTTCGATTGGCAAAAACATGGTATTATGGCATCTTAGAGGGATTCGATAATAGCTGTATATTATATTTTTACAAAGATTTTCATAAGGTGCAACGAATCGCGTTTGATAGGATGTTAAATATAACTACTGGGTGTGTGGGGTCCGAACCCACGCGGACACTTGTCCATTGGAACTTAAGTCCAACGCCCTTAACCACTCGGCCAACCCAGTCCACGCTTTAAGCGTTATTAACATTTTGTGGTGAGTCTAAAGAAACCAAAGTATATATATTTAACCAATATAAATTAATGCTTTCATTAATACACAGAAAGAACCACGTTTTGACGGAATCTGCATCCAACGTTTTTTTTATATCAAGCTATATTAAGATAGTCCGTTTTGTTAAAAGGAAAGAAAGTTAATTGGTAAGGTTTTCGTTTTAATTAACAATCTATTGAAATTAAAACAATCCAAATTCTGCTAAATAAAACTGTTATAGATATTGCAATTTTATTTACATTAAAAATTTTGCATTGGCCGGGAATCGAACCCGGGCCCCCCGCGTGGCAGGCGAGGATTCTACCACTGAACCACCAATGCCCTTGTTTAATTATTTTGAAACTTAAAGTTTTGTTACAAATTAGACGATATCCGTCTCGTGTTTTGAAACTGCCTTTACTCTTTTATGATAACGTCGATAATTTCCGTTCGGTAGCATGGCCGAGCGGTCTAAGGCGCTGGTTTAAGGCACCAGTCATTTCGATGGCGTGGGTTCGAATCCCACTGCTGCCAAATCTTTTGTGTATTAAATTTTAATATCTTAATTGAGAAACATTTCGGTGTTTTCCTTCTGTCAGTATTAATTAAAATAAAGAGTTTCAAATCAACTGGCTTTAAGGGAAGAAATGGATCTACGAAATTATTAGAACTGCAGACAATAACCAAACAAAATAGAATGATATTTACGTTTACATATTAATAAATAAAGGGATTTAACGTTCAAATCCCTCTTTAAGTAGACCTAAAAATATAATTTGTAAAGCTGAACTAGTTTTGTAACACTTGTTGGGTATAATGTGCATGATTTTATTTATTTATTTTTCGATTATTTTTCCATCTGACCGAGAGGTCTTAACCGGTAACGTCCGTCTTTCTTAGCCCAAATATTAAACTTACAAATTATTATTTTGGACTAAAAGAAACCTGTGGTAACCAATCAATACAGCTGTTACTCTAAAATGTTCTTTTTCGCTGGAGGTAGCGTGGCCGAGAGGTCTAAGGCGCTGGTTTTAGGCACCAGTCATTTCGATGGCGTGGTTTCGAATCCCACCGCTCGCCATACTATTTACCAGTTCTCTACTAACTTAGCAATATTTTACTTCAGCATTCGGGAAAATCAACATAAAACTTGTATTTAAACCATTGAATAAGTTAACAATATTAAGAAAAAAATTTGCAAAAACGAAGAAGGTAGAGGATAATTCTCAGTAGTTTATTAAACTAAATGAACAATATTTAATCATTACATGCTTTTTATCATTTTGTATAGTTTCTTCTTCTTTAACTTCGTAAAACTAGCGATTGAATCGGTTTCGATTTGCAAAAACATGGTATTATGGCATCTTAGAGGGATTCGATAATAGCTGTATATTATATTTTTACAAAGATTTTCATAAGGTGCAACGAATCGCGTTTGATAGGATGTTTAAATATAACTACTGGGTGTGGGGTTCGAACCCACGCGGACACTTGTCCATTGGAACTTAAGTCCAACGCCTTAACCACTCGGCCAACCCAGTCCACGCTTTAAGCGTTATTAACATTTTGTGGTGAGTCTAAAGAAACCAAAGTATATATATTTAACCAATATAAATTAATGCTTTCATTAATACACAGAAAGAACCACGTTTTGACGGAATCTGCATCCAACTTTTTTTTTATATCAAGCTATATTAAGATAGTCCGTTTTGTTAATAGGAAAGAAAGTTAATTGGGAAGGTTTTCGCTTTAATTAACAATCTATTGAAATTAAAACAATCCAAATTCTGCTAAATGAAACTGTTATAGATATTGCAATTTTATTTACATTAAAAATTTTGCATTGGCCGGGAATCGAACCCGGGCCCCCCGCGTGGCAGGCGAGGATTCTACCACTGAACCACCAATGCCCTTGTTAAACTATTTTGAAACTTAAAGTTTTGTTACAAATTAGACGATATCCGTCTCGTGTTTTGAAGCTGCCTTTACTCTTTTATGATAACGTCGATAATTTTGGTTCGGTAGCATGGCCGAGCGGTCTAAGGCGCTGGTTTAAGGCACCAGTCATTTCGATGGCGTGGGTTCGAATCCCACTGCTGCCAAATCTTTTGTGTATTAAATTTTAATATCTTAATTGAGAAACATTTCGGTGTTTTCCTTCTGTCAGTATTAATTAAAATAAAGAGTTTCAAATCAACTGGCTTTAAGGGAAGAAATGGATCTACGAAATTATTAGAACTGCAGACAATAACCAAACAAAATAGAATGATATTTACGTTTACATATTAATAAATAAAGGGATTTAACGTTCAAATCCCTCTTTAAGTAGACCTAAAAATATAATTTGTAAAGCTGAACTAGTTTTGTAACACTTGTTGGGTATAATGTGCATGATTTTATTTATTTATTTTTCGATTATTTTTCCATCTGACCGAGAGGTCTTTACCGGTAACGTCCGTCTTTCTTAGCCCAAATATTAAACTTACAAATTAATTATTTTGGACTAAAAGAAACCTGTGGTAACCAATCAATACAGCTGTTACTCTAAAATGTTCTTTTTCGCTGGAGGTAGCGTGGCCGAGCGGTCTAAGGCGCTGGTTTTAGGCACCAGTCATTTCGATGGCGTGGGTTCGAATCCCACCGCTGCCATACTATTTACCAGTTCTCTACTAACTTAGCAATATTTTACTTCAGCATTCGGGAAAATCAACATAAAACTTGTATTTAAACCATTGAATAAGTTAACAATATTAAGAAAAAAATTTGCAAAAACGAAGAAGGTAGAGGATAATTCTCAGTAGTTTATTAAACTAAATGAACAATATTTAATCATTACATGCTTTTTATCATTTTGTATAGTTTCTTCTTCTTTAACTTCGTAAAACTAGCGATTGAATCGGTTTCGATTGGCAAAAACATGGTATTATGGCATCTTAGAGGGATTCGATAATAGCTGTATATAATAATTTTACAAAGATTTTCATAAGGTGCAACGAATCGCGTTTGATAGGATGTTAAATATAACTACTGGGTGTGGGGTACGAACCCACGCGGACACTTGTCCATTGGAACTTAAGTCCAACGCCCTAACCACTCGGCCAACCCAGTCCACGCTTTAAGCGTTATTAACATTTTGTGGTGAGTCTAAAGAAACCAAAGTATATATATTTAACCAATATAAATTAATGCTTTTATTAATACACAGAAAGAACCACGTTTTGACGGAATCTGCATCCAACGTTTTTTTTTTATATCAAGCTATATTAAGATAGTCCGTTTTGTTAAAAGGAAAGAAAGTTAATTGGTAAGGTTTTCGTTTTAATTAACAATCTATTGAAATTAAAACAATCCAAATTCTGCTAAATGAAACTGTTATAGATATTGCAATTTTATTTACATTAAAAATTTTGCATTGGCCGGGAATCGAACCCGGGCCCCCCGCGTGGCAGGGGAGGATTCTACCACTGAACCACCAATGCCCTTGTTAAACTATTTTGAAACTTAAAGTTTTGTTACAAATTAGACGATATCCGTCTCGTGTTTTGAAACTGCCTTTACTCTTTTATGATAACGTCGATAATTTCGGTTCGGTAGCATGGCCGAGCGGTCTAAGGCGCTGGTTTAAGGCACCAGTCATTTCGATGGCGTGGGTTCGAATCCCACTGCTGCCAAATCTTTTGTGTATTAAATTTTAATATCTTAATTGAGAAACATTTCGGTGTTTTCCTTCTGTCAGTATTAATTAAAATAAAGAGTTTCAAATCAACTGGCTTTAAGGGAAGAAATGGATCTACGAAATTATTAGAACTGCAGACAATAACCAAACAAAATAGAAATGATATTTACGTTTACTTATTAATAAATAAATGGGATTTAACGTTCAAATCCCTCTTTAAATATACCTAAAAATATAATTTGTAAAGCTGAACTAGTTTTGTAACACTTGTTGGGTATAATGTGCATGATTTTATTTATTTATTTTTCGATTATTTTTCCATCTGACCGAGAGGTCTTAACCGGTAACGTCCGTCTTTCTTAGCCCAAATATTAAACTTACAAATTAATTATTTTGGACTAAAAGAAACCTGTGGTAACCAATCAATACAGCTGTTACTCTAAAATGTTCTTTTTCGCTGGAGGTAGCGTGGCCGAGCGGTCTAAGGCGCTGGTTTTAGGCACCAGTCATTTCGATGGCGTGGATTCGAATCCCACCGCTGCCATACTATTTACCAGTTCTCTACTAACTTACCAATATTTTACTTCAGCATTCGGGAAAATCAACATAAAACTTGTATTTAAACCATTGAATAAGTTAACAATATTAAGAAAAAATGTTGCAAAAACGAAGAAGGTAGAGGATAATTCTCAGTAGTTTATTAAACTAAATGAACAATATTTAATCATTACATGCTTTTTATCATTTTGTATAGTTTCTTCTTTTTTAACTTCGTAAAACTAGCGATTGAATCGGTTTCGATTGGCAAAAACATGGTATTATGGCATCTTAGAGGGATTCGATAATAGCTGTATATTATATTTTTACAAAGATTTTCATAAGGTGCAACGAATCGCGTTTGATAGGATGTTAAATATAACTACTGGGTGTGGGGTACGAACCCACGCGGACACTTGTCCATTGGAACTTAAGTCCAACGCCTTAACCACTCGGCCAACCCAGTCCACGCTTTAAGCGTTATTAACATTTTGTGGTGAGTCTAAAGAAACCAAAGTATATATATTTAACCAATATAAATTAATGCTTTCATTAATACACAGAAAGAACCACGTTTTGACGGAATCTGCATCCAACGTTTTTTTTATATCAAGCTATATTAAGATAGTCCGTTTTGTTAAAAGGAAAGAAAGTTAATTGGTAAGGTTTTCGTTTTAATTAACAATCTATTGAAATTAAAACAATCCAAATTCTGCTAAATAAAACTGTTATAGATATTGCAATTTTATTTACATTAAAAATTTTGCATTGGCCGGGAATCGAACCCGGGGCCCCCCGCGGGCAGGCGAGGATTCTACCACTGAACCCACCAATGCCCTTGTTAAATTATTTTGAAACTTAAAGTTTTGTTACAAATTAGACGATATCCGTCTCGTGTTTTGAAACTGCCTTTACTCTTTTATGATAACGTCGATAATTTCCGTTCGTTAGCATGGCCGAGCGGTCTAAGGCGCTGGTTTTAGGCACCAGTCATTTCGATGGCGTGGGTTCGAATCCCCACTGCTGCCAAATCTTTTGTGTATTAAATTTTAATATCTTAATTGAGAAACATTTCGGTGTTTTCCTTCTGTCAGTATTAATTAAAATAAAGAGTTTCAAATCAACTGGCTTTAAGGGAAGAAATGGATCTACGAAATTATTAGAACTGCAGACAATAACCAAACAAAATAGAATGATATTTACGTTTACATATTAATAAATAAAGGGATTTAACGTTCAAATCCCTCTTTAAGTAGACCTAAAAATATAATTTGTAAAGCTGAACTAGTTTTGTAACACTTGTTGGGTATAATGTGCATGAATTTTATTTATTTATTTTTCGATTATTTTTCCATCTGACCGAGAGGTCTTTACCGGTAACGTCCGTCTTTCTTAGCCCAAATATTAAACTTACAAATTAATTATTTTGGACTAAAAGAAACCTGTGGTAACCAATCAATACAGCTGTTACTCTAAAATGTTCTTTTTCGCTGGAGGTAGCGTGGCCGAGCGGTCTAAGGCGCTGGTTTTAGGCACCAGTCATTTCGATGGCGTGGGTTCGAATCCCACCGCCTGCCATACTATTTACCAGTTCTCTACTAACTTAGCAATATTTTACTTCAGCATTCGGGAAAATCAACATAAAACTTGTATTTAAACCATTGAATAAGTTAACAATATTAAGAAAAAAATTTGCAAAAACGAAGAAGGTAGAGGATAATTCTCAGTAGTTTATTAAACTAAATGAACAATATTTAATCATTACATGCTTTTTATCATTTTGTATAGTTTCTTCTTCTTTAACTTCGTAAAACTAGCGATTGAATCGGTTTCGATTGGCAAAAACATGGTATTATGGCATCTTAGAGGGATTCGATAATAGCTGTATATAATAATTTTACAAAGATTTTCATAAGGTGCAACGAATCGCGTTTGATAGGATGTTAAATATAACTACTGGGTGTGGGGTACGAACCCACGCGGACACTTGTCCATTGGAACTTAAGTCCAACGCCCTAACCACTCGGCCAACCCAGTCCACGCTTTAAGCGTTATTAACATTTTGTGGTGAGTCTAAAGAAACCAAAGTATATATATTTAACCAATATAAATTAATGCTTTTATTAATACACAGAAAGAACCACGTTTTGACGGAATCTGCATCCAACGTTTTTTTTTTATATCAAGCTATATTAAGATAGTCCGTTTTGTTAAAAGGAAAGAAAGTTAATTGGGTAAGGTTTTCGTTTTAATTAACAATCTATTGAAATTAAAACAATCCAAATTCTGCTAAATGAAACTGTTATAGATATTGCAATTTTATTTACATTAAAAATTTTGCATTGGCCGGGAATCGAACCCGGGCCCCCCGCGTGGCAGGCGAGGATTCTACCACTGAACCACCAAATGTGCCCTTGTTAAACTATTTTGAAACTTAAAGTTTTGTTACAAATTAGACGATATCCGTCTCGTGTTTTGAAACTGCTTTTACTCTTTTATGATAACGTCGATAATTTCCGGTCGGTAGCATGGCCGAGCGGTCTAAGGCGCTGGTTTAAGGCACCAGTCATTTCGATGGCGTGGGTTCGAATCCCACTGCTGCCTAATTATTTTTGTATTAATTTTTAATATCTTAATTGAGAAACATTTCGGTATTTTCCTTCTGTCAGTATTAATTAAAATAAAGAGTTTCAAATCAACTGGCTTTAAGGGAAGAAATGGATCTACGAAATTATTAGAACTGCAGACAATAACCAAACAAAATAGAATGATATTTACGTTTACATATTAATAAATAAAGGGATTTAACGTTCAAATCCCTCTTTAAATAGACCTAAAAATATAATTTGTAAAGCTGAACTAGTTTTGTAACACTTGTTGGGTATAATGTACATGATTTTATTTATTTATTTTTCGATTATTTTTCCATCTGACCGAGAGGTCTTAACCGGTAACGTCCGTCTTTCTTAGCCCAAATATTAAACTTACAAATTAATTATTTTGGACTAAAAGAAACCTGTGGTAACCAATCAATACAGCTGTTACTCTAAAATGTTCTTTTTCTCTGGAGGTAGCGTGGCCGAGCGGTCTAAGGCGCTGGTTTTAGGCACCAGTCATTTCGATGGCGTGGGTTCGAATCCCACCGCTGCCATACTATTTACCAGTTCTCTACTAACTTAGCGATATTTTACTTCAGCATTCGGGAAAATCAACATAAAACTTGTATTTAAACCATTGAATAAGTTAACAATATTAAGAAAAAATGTTGCAAAAACGAAGAAGGTAGAGGATAATTCTCAGTAGTTTATTAAACTAAATGAACAATATTTAATCATTACATGCTTTTTATCATTTTGTATAGTTTCTTCTTCTTTAACTTCGTAAAACTAGCCATTGAATCGGTTTCGATTGGCAAAAACATGGTATTATGGCATCTTAGAGGGATTCGATAATAGCTGTATATTATATTTTTACAAAGATTTTCATAAGGTGCAACGAATAGCGTTTGATAGGATGTTAAATATAACTACTGGGTGTGGGGTACGAACCCACGCGGACACTTGTCCATTGGAACTTAAGTCCAACGCCTTAACCACTCGGCCAACCCAGTCCACGCTTTAAGCGTTATTAACATTTTGTGGTGAGTCTAAAGAAACCAAAGTATATATATTTAACCAATATAAAGTAATGCTTTCATTAATACACAAAAAGAACCACGTTTTGACGGAATCTGCATCCAACGTTTTTTTTTTATATCAAGCTATATTAAGATAGTCCGTTTTGTTAAAAGGAAAGAAAGTTAATTGGTAAGGTTTTCGTTTTAATTAACAATCTATTGAAATTAAAACAATCCAAATTCTGCTAAATGAAACTGTTATAGATATTGCAATTTTATTTACATTAAAAATTTTGCATTGGCCGGGAATCGAACCCGGGGGCCCCCCGCGTGGCAGGCGAGGATTCTACCACTGAACCACCAATGCCCCTTGTTAAACTATTTTGAAACTTAAAGTTTTGTTACAAATTAGACGATATCCGTCTCGTGTTTTGAAACTGCTTTTACTCTTTTATGATAACGTCGATAATTTCCGGTCGGTAGCATGGCCGAGCGGTCTAAGGCGCTGGTTTAAGGCACCAGTCATTTCGATGGCGTGGGTTCGAATCCCACTGCTGCCCCAATATTTTTGTATTAATTTTTAATATCTTAATTGAGAAACATTTCGGTATTTTCCTTCTGTCAGTATTAATTAAAATAAAGAGTTTCAAATCAACTGGCTTTAAGGGAAGAAATGGATCTACGAAATTATTAGAACTGCAGACAATAACCAAACAAAATAGAATGATATTTACGTTTACATATTAATAAATAAAGGGATTTAACGTTCAAATCCCTCTTTAAATAGACCTAAAAATATAATTTGTAAAGCTGAACTAGTTTTGTAACACTTGTTGGGTATAATGTGCATGATTTTATTTATTTATTTTTCGATTATTTTTCCATCTGACCGAGAGGTCTTAACCGGTAACGTCCGTCTTTCTTAGCCCAAATATTAAACTTACAAATTAATTATTTTGGACTAAAAGAAACCTGTGGTAACCAATCAATACAGCTGTTACTCTAAAATGTTCTTTTTCGCTGGAGGTAGCGTGGCCGAGAGGTCTAAGGCGCTGGTTTTAGGCACCAGTCATTTCGATGGCGTGGTTTCGAATCCCACCGCTGCCATACTATTTACCAGTTCTCTACTAACTTAGCAATATTTTACTTCAGCATTCGGGAAAATCAACATAAAACTTGTATTTAAACCATTGAATAAGTTAACAATATTAAGAAAAAAATTTGCAAAAACGAAGAAGGTAGAGGATAATTCTCAGTAGTTTATTAAACTAAATGAACAATATTTAATCATTACATGCTTTTTATCATTTTGTATAGTTTCTTCTTCTTTAACTTCGTAAAACTAGCGATTGAATCGGTTTCGATTTGCAAAAACATGGTATTATGGCATCTTAGAGGGATTCGATAATAGCTGTATATTATATTTTTACAAAGATTTTCATAAGGTGCAACGAATCGCGTTTGATAGGATGTTAAATATAACTACTGGGTGTGGGGTTCGAACCCCACGGCGGACACTTGTCCATTGGAACTTAAGTCCAACGCCTTAACCACTCGGCCAACCCAGGTCCACGCTTTAAGCGTTATTAACATTTTGTGGTGAGTCTAAAGAAACCAAAGTATATATATTTAACCAATATAAAGTAATGCTTTCATTAATACACAAAAAGAACCACGTTTTGACGGAATCTGCATCCAACGTTTTTTTTTTATATCAAGCTATATTAAGATAGTCCGTTTTGTTAAAAGGAAAGAAAGTTAATTGGTAAGGTTTTCGTTTTAATTAACAATCTATTGAAATTAAAACAATCCAAATTCTGCTAAATGAAACTGTTATAGATATTGCAATTTTATTTACATTAAAAATTTTGCATTGGCCGGGAATCGAACCCGGGCCCCCCGCGTGGCAGGCGAGGATTCTACCACTGAACCACCAATGCCCTTGTTAAACTATTTTGAAACTTAAAGTTTTGTTACAAATTAGACGATATCCGTCTCGTGTTTTGAAACTGCCTTTACTCTTTTATGATAACGTCGATAATTTCCGGTCGGTAGCACGGCCGAGCGGTCTAAGGCGCTGGTTTAAGGCACCAGTCATTTCGATGGCGTGGGTTCGAATCCCACACTGCTGCCAATTATTTTTTGTATTAAATTTTAATATCGTAATTGAGAAACATTTCGGTATTTTCCTTCTGTCAGTATTAATTAAAATAAAGAGTTTCAAATCAACTGGCTTTAAGGGAAGAAATGGATCTACGAAATTATTAGAACTGCAGACAATAACCAAACAAAATAGAATGATATTTATGTTTACATATTAATAAATAAAGGGATTTAACGTTCAAATCCCTCTTTAAATAGACCTAAAAATATAATTTGTAAAGCTGAACTAGTTTTGTAACACTTGTTGGGTATAATGTGCATGATTTTATTTATTTATTTTTCGATTATTTTTCCATCTGACCGAGAGGTCTTAACCGGTAACGTCCGTCTTTCTTAGCCCAAATATTAAACTTACAAATTAATTATTTTGGACTAAAAGAAACCTGTGGTAACCAATCAATACAGCTGTTACTCTAAAATGTTCTTTTTCGTCTGGAGGTAGCGTGGCCGAGCGGTCTAAGGCGCTGGTTTTAGGCACCAGTCATTTCGATGGCGTGGGTTCGAATCCCACCGCTGCCATACTATTTACCAGTTCTCTACTAACTTAGCAATATTTTACTTCAGCATTCGGGAAAATCAACATAAAACTTGTATTTAAACCATTGAATAAGTTAACAATATTAAGAAAAAAAATTTGCAAAAACGAAGAAGGTAGAGGATAATTCTCAGTAGTTTATTAAACTAAATGAACAATATTTAATCATTACATGCTTTTTATCATTTTGTATAGTTTCTTCTTCTTTAACTTCGTAAAACTAGCGATTGAATCGGTTTCGATTGGCAAAAACATGGTATTATGGCATCTTAGAGGGATTCGATAATAGCTGTATATAATAATTTTACAAAGATTTTCATAAGGTGCAACGAATCGCGTTTGATAGGATGTTAAATATAACTACTGGGTGTGGGGTACGAACCCACGCGGACACTTGTCCATTGGAACTTAAGTCCAACGCCCTAACCACTCGGCCAACCCAGTCCACGCTTTAAGCGTTATTAACATTTTGTGGTGAGTCTAAAGAAACCAAAGTATATATATTTAACCAATATAAATTAATGCTTTTATTAATACACAGAAAGAACCACGTTTTGACGGAATCTGCATCCAACGTTTTTTTTTATATCAAGCTATATTAAGATAGTCCGTTTTGTTAAAAGGAAAGAAAGTTAATTGGTAAGGTTTTCGTTTTAATTAACAATCTATTGAAATTAAAACAATCCAAATTCTGCTAAATGAAACTGTTATAGATATTGCAATTTTATTTACATTAAAAATTTTGCATTGGCCGGGAATCGAACCCGGGCCCCCCGCGTGGCAGGCGAGGATTCTACCACTGGAACCACCAATGCCCTTGTTAAACTATTTTGAAACTTAAAGTTTTGTTACAAATTAGACGATATCCGTCTCGTGTTTTGAAACTGCCTTTACTCTTTTATGATAACGTCGATAATTTCGGTTCGGTAGCATGGCCGAGCGGTCTAAGGCGCTGGTTTAAGGCACCAGTCATTTCGATGGCGTGGGTTCGAATCCCACTGCTGCCAAATCTTTTGTGTATTAAATTTTAATATCTTAATTGAGAAACATTTCGGTGTTTTTCTTCTGTCAGTATTAATTAAAATAAAGAGTTTCAAATCAACTGGCTTTAAGGGAAGAAATGGATCTACGAAATTATTAGAACTGCAGACAATAACCAAACAAAATAGAATGATATTTACGTTTACATATTAATAAATAAATGGATTTAACGTTCAAATCCCTCTTTAAATATACCTAAAAATATAATTTGTAAAGCTGAACTAGTTTTGTAACACTTGTTGGGTATAATGTGCATGATTTTATTTATTTATTTTTCGATTATTTTTCCATCTGACCGAGAGGTCTTAACCGGTAACGTCCGTCTTTCTTAGCCCAAATATTAAACTTACAAATTAATTATTTTGGACTAAAAGAAACCTGTGGTAACCAATCAATACAGCTGTTACTCTAAAATGTTCTTTTTCGCTGGAGGTAGCGTGGCCGAGCGGTCTAAGGCGCTGGTTTTAGGCACCAGTCATTTCGATGGCGTGGATTCGAATCCCACCGCTGCCATACTATTTACCAGTTCTCTACTAACTTACCAATATTTTACTTCAGCATTCGGGAAAATCAACATAAAACTTGTATTTAAACCATTGAATAAGTTAACAATATTAAGAAAAAATGTTGCAAAAACGAAGAAGGTAGAGGATAATTCTCAGTAGTTTATTAAACTAAATGAACAATATTTAATCATTACATGCTTTTTATCATTTTGTATAGTTTCTTCTTTTTTAACTTCGTAAAACTAGCGATTGAATCGGTTTCGATTGGCAAAAACATGGTATTATGGCATCTTAGAGGGATTCGATAATAGCTGTATATTATATTTTTACAAAGATTTTCATAAGGTGCAACGAATCGCGTTTGATAGGATGTTAAATAAAACTACTGGGATGTGGGGTTCGAAGCCACGCGGACACTTGTCCATTGGAACTTAAGTCCAACGCCTTAACCACTCGGCCAACCCAGTCCACGCTTTAAGCGTTATTAACATTTTGTGGTGAGTCTAAAGAAACCAAAGTATATATATTTAACCAATATAAAGTAATGCTTTCATTAATACACAGAAAGAACCACGTTTTGACGGAATCTGCATCCAACGTTTTTTTTTTATATCAAGCTATATTAAGATAGTCCGTTTTGTTAAAAGGAAAGAAAGTTAATTGGTAAGGTTTTCGTTTTAATTAACAATCTATTGAAATTAAAACAATCCAAATTCTGCTAAATGAAACTGTTATAGATATTGCAATTTTATTTACATTAAAAATTTTGCATTGGCCGGGAATCGAACCCGGGCCCCCCGCGTGGCAGGCGAGGATTCTACCACTGAACCACCAATGCCCTTGTTAAACTATTTTGAAACTTAAAGTTTTGTTACAAATTAGACGATATCCGTCTCGTGTTTTGAAACTGCCTTTACTCTTTTATGATAACGTCGATAATTTCCGGTCGGTAGCATGGCCGAGCGGTCTAAGGCGCTGGTTTAAGGCACCAGTCATTTCGATGGCGTGGGTTCGAATCCCACACTGCTGCCAATTATTTTTTGTATTAAATTTTAATATCGTAATTGAGAAACATTTCGGTATTTTCCTTCTGTCAGTATTAATTAAAATAAAGAGTTTCAAATCAACTGGCTTTAAGGGAAGAAATGGATCTACGAAATTATTAGAACTGCAGACAATAACCAATCAAAATAGAATGATATTTACGTTTACATATTAATAAATAAAGGGATTTAACGTTCAAATCCCTCTTTAAATAGACCTAAAAATATAATTTGTAAAGCTGAACTAGTTTTGTAACACTTGTTGGGTATAATGTGCATGATTTTATTTATTTATTTTTCGATTATTTTTCCATCTGACCGAGAGGTCTTAACCGGTAACGTCCGTCTTTCTTAGCCCAAATATTAAACTTACAAATTAATTATTTTGGACTAAAAGAAACCTGTGGTAACCAATCAATACAGCTGTTACTCTAAAATGTTCTTTTTCGCTGGAGGTAGCGTGGCCGAGAGGTCTAAGGCGCTGGTTTTAGGCACCAGTCATTTCCGATGGCGTGGTTTCGAATCCCACCGCTGCCATACTATTTACCAGTTCTCTACTAACTTAGCAATATTTTACTTCAGCATTCGGGAAAATCAACATAAAACTTGTATTTAAACCATTGAATAAGTTAACAATATTAAGAAAAAAATTTGCAAAAACGAAGAAGGTAGAGGATAATTCTCAGTAGTTTATTAAACTAAATGAACAATATTTAATCATTACATGCTTTTTATCATTTTGTATAGTTTCTTCTTCTTTAACTTCGTAAAACTAGCGATTGAATCGGTTTCGATTTGCAAAAACATGGTATTATGGCATCTTAGAGGGATTCGATAATAGCTGTATATTATATTTTTACAAAGATTTTCATAAGGTGCAACGAATCGCGTTTGATAGGATGTTAAATATAACTACTGGGTGTGGGGTACGAACCCACGCGGACACTTGTCCATTGGAACTTAAGTCCAACGCCTTAACCACTCGGCCAACCCAGTCCACGCTTTAAGCGTTATTAACATTTTGTGGTGAGTCTAAAGAAACCAAAGTATATATATTTAACCAATATAAATTAATGCTTTCATTAATACACAGAAAGAACCACGTTTTGACGGAATCTGCATCCAACGTTTTTTTTATATCAAGCTATATTAAGATAGTCCGTTTTGTTAAAAGGAAAGAAAGTTAATTGGTAAGGTTTTCGTTTTAATTAACAATCTATTGAAATTAAAACAATCCAAATTCTGCTAAATAAAACTGTTATAGATATTGCAATTTTATTTACATTAAAAATTTTGCATTGGCCGGGAATCGAACCCGGGCCCCCCGCGTGGCAGGCGAGGATTCTACCACTGGAACCACCAATGCCCTTGTTTAATTATTTTGAAACTTAAAGTTTTGTTACAAATTAGACGATATCCGTCTCGTGTTTTGAAACTGCCTTTACTCTTTTATGATAACGTCGATAATTTCCGTTCGGTAGCATGGCCGAGCGGTCTAAGGCGCTGGTTTAAGGCACCAGTCATTTCGATGGCGTGGGTTCGAATCCCACTGCTGCCAAATCTTTTGTGTATTAAATTTTAATATCTTAATTGAGAAACATTTCGGTGTTTTCCTTCTGTCAGTATTAATTAAAATAAAGAGTTTCAAATCAACTGGCTTTAAGGGAAGAAATGGATCTACGAAATTATTAGAACTGCAGACAATAACCAAACAAAATAGAATGATATTTACGTTTACATATTAATAAATAAAGGGATTTAACGTTCAAATCCCTCTTTAAGTAGACCTAAAAATATAATTTGTAAAGCTGAACTAGTTTTGTAACACTTGTTGGGTATAATGTGCATGATTTTATTTATTTATTTTTCGATTATTTTTCCATCTGACCGAGAGGTCTTTACCGGTAACGTCCGTCTTTCTTAGCCCAAATATTAAACTTACAAATTAATTATTTTGGACTAAAAGAAACCTGTGGTAACCAATCAATACAGCTGTTACTCTAAAATGTTCTTTTTCGCTGGAGGTAGCGTGGCCGAGCGGTCTAAGGCGCTGGTTTTAGGCACCAGTCATTTCGATGGCGTGGGTTCGAATCCCACCGCTGCCATACTATTTACCAGTTCTCTACTAACTTAGCAATATTTTACTTCAGCATTCGGGAAAATCAACATAAAACTTGTATTTAAACCATTGAATAAGTTAACAATATTAAGAAAAAAATTTGCAAAAACGAAGAAGGTAGAGGATAATTCTCAGTAGTTTATTAAACTAAATGAACAATATTTAATCATTACATGCTTTTTATCATTTTGTATAGTTTCTTCTTCTTTAACTTCGTAAAACTAGCGATTGAATCGGTTTCGATTGGCAAAAACATGGTATTATGGCATCTTAGAGGGATTCGATAATAGCTGTATATAATAATTTTACAAAGATTTTCATAAGGTGCAACGAATCGCGTTTGATAGGATGTTAAATATAACTACTGGGTGTGGGGTACGAACCCACGCGGACACTTGTCCATTGGAACTTAAGTCCAACGCCCTAACCACTCGGCCAACCCAGTCCACGCTTTAAGCGTTATTAACATTTTGTGGTGAGTCTAAAGAAACCAAAGTATATATATTTAACCAATATAAATTAATGCTTTTATTAATACACAGAAAGAACCACGTTTTGACGGAATCTGCATCCAACGTTTTTTTTTTATATCAAGCTATATTAAGATAGTCCGTTTTGTTAAAAGGAAAGAAAGTTAATTGGTAAGGTTTTCGTTTTAATTAACAATCTATTGAAATTAAAACAATCCAAATTCTGCTAAATGAAACTGTTATAGATATTGCAATTTTATTTACATTAAAAATTTTGCATTGGCCGGGAATCGAACCCGGGCCCCCCGCGTGGCAGGGGAGGATTCTACCACTGAACCACCAATGCCCTTGTTAAACTATTTTGAAACTTAAAGTTTTGTTACAAATTAGACGATATCCGTCTCGTGTTTTGAAACTGCCTTTACTCTTTTATGATAACGTCGATAATTTCGGTTCGGTAGCATGGCCGAGCGGTCTAAGGCGCTGGTTTAAGGCACCAGTCATTTCGATGGCGTGGGTTCGAATCCCACTGCTGCCAAATCTTTTGTGTATTAAATTTTAATATCTTAATTGAGAAACATTTCGGTGTTTTCCTTCTGTCAGTATTAATTAAAATAAAGAGTTTCAAATCAACTGGCTTTAAGGGAAGAAATGGATCTACGAAATTATTAGAACTGCAGACAATAACCAAACAAAATAGAATGATATTTACGTTTACATATTAATAAATAAATGGATTTAACGTTCAAATCCCTCTTTAAATATACCTAAAAATATAATTTGTAAAGCTGAACTAGTTTTGTAACACTTGTTGGGTATAATGTGCATGATTTTATTTATTTATTTTTCGATTATTTTTCCATCTGACCGAGAGGTCTTAACCGGTAACGTCCGTCTTTCTTAGCCCAAATATTAAACTTACAAATTAATTATTTTGGACTAAAAGAAACCTGTGGTAACCAATCAATACAGCTGTTACTCTAAAATGTTCTTTTTCGCTGGAGGTAGCGTGGCCGAGCGGTCTAAGGCGCTGGTTTTAGGCACCAGTCATTTCGATGGCGTGGATTCGAATCCCACCGCTGCCATACTATTTACCAGTTCTCTACTAACTTACCAATATTTTACTTCAGCATTCGGGAAAATCAACATAAAACTTGTATTTAAACCATTGAATAAGTTAACAATATTAAGAAAAAATGTTGCAAAAACGAAGAAGGTAGAGGATAATTCTCAGTAGTTTATTAAACTAAATGAACAATATTTAATCATTACATGCTTTTTATCATTTTGTATAGTTTCTTCTTTTTTAACTTCGTAAAACTAGCGATTGAATCGGTTTCGATTGGCAAAAACCATGGTATTATGGCATCTTAGAGGGATTCGATACATAGCTGTATATTATATTTTTACAAAGATTTTCATAAGGTGCAACGAATCGCGTTTGATAGGATGTTAAATAAAACTACTGGATGTGGGGTTCGAACCCACGCGGACACTTGTCCATTGGAACTTAAGTCCAACGCCTTAACCACTCGGCCAACCCAGTCCACGCTTTAAGCGTTATTAACATTTTGTGGTGAGTCTAAAGAAACCAAAGTATATATATTTAACCAATATAAAGTAATGCTTTCATTAATACACAAAAAGAACCACGTTTTGACGGAATCTGCATCCAACGTTTTTTTTTTATATCAAGCTATATTAAGATAGTCCGTTTTGTTAAAAGGAAAGAAAGTTAATTGGTAAGGTTTTCGTTTTAATTAACAATCTATTGAAATGTAAAACAATCCAAATTCTGCTAAATGAAACTGTTATAGATATTGCAATTTTATTTACATTAAAAATTTTGCATTGGCCGGGAATCGAACCCGGGCCCCCCGCGTGGCAGGCGAGGATTCTACCACTGAACCACCAATGCCCTTGTTAAACTATTTTGAAACTTAAAGTTTTGTTACAAATTAGACGATATCCGTCTCGTGTTTTGAAACTGCCTTTACTCTTTTATGATAACGTCGATAATTTCCGGTCGGTAGCATGGCCGAGCGGTCTAAGGCGCTGGTTTAAGGCACCAGTCATTTCGATGGCGTGGGTTCGAATCCCACACTGCTGCCAATTATTTTTTGTATTAAATTTTAATATCGTAATTGAGAAACATTTCGGTATTTTCCTTCTGTCAGTATTAATTAAAATAAAGAGTTTCAAATCAACTGGCTTTAAGGGAAGAAATGGATCTACGAAATTATTAGAACTGCAGACAATAACCAAACAAAATAGAATGATATTTACGTTTACATATTAATAAATAAAGGGATTTAACGTTCAAATCCCTCTTTAAGTAGACCTAAAAATATAATTTGTAAAGCTGAACTAGTTTTGTAACACTTGTTGGGTATAATGTGCATGATTTTATTTATTTATTTTTCGATTATTTTTCCATCTGACCGAGAGGTCTTTACCGGTAACGTCCGTCTTTCTTAGCCCAAATATTAAACTTACAAATTAATTATTT
Source organism: Ciona savignyi (assembly GCA_000149265.1). Taxonomy (NCBI): domain Eukaryota; kingdom Metazoa; phylum Chordata; class Ascidiacea; order Phlebobranchia; family Cionidae; genus Ciona; species Ciona savignyi. The sequence goes on along the minus strand of AACT01060416.1, from coordinate 4,204 downwards.
TGGACTAAAAGAAACCTGTGGTAACCAATCAATACAGCTGTTACTCTAAAATGTTCTTTTTCGCTGGAGGTAGCGTGGCCGAGCGGTCTAAGGCGCTGGTTTTAGGCACCAGTCATTTCGATGGCGTGGGTTCGAATCCCACCGCTGCCATACTATTTACCAGTTCTCTACTAACTTAGCAATATTTTACTTCAGCATTCGGGAAAATCAACATAAAACTTGTATTTAAACCATTGAATAAGTTAACAATATTAAGAAAAAAATTTGCAAAAACGAAGAAGGTAGAGGATAATTCTCAGTAGTTTATTAAACTAAATGAACAATATTTAATCATTACATGCTTTTTATCATTTTGTATAGTTTCTTCTTCTTTAACTTCGTAAAACTAGCGATTGAATCGGTTTCGATTTGCAAAAACATGGTATTATGGCATCTTAGAGGGATTCGATAATAGCTGTATATTATATTTTTACAAAGATTTTCATAAGGTGCAACGAATCGCGTTTGATAGGATGTTAAATATAACTACTGGGTGTGGGGTTCGAACCCACGCGGACACTTGTCCATTGGAACTTAAGTCCAACGCCTTAACCACTCGGCCAACCCAGTCCACGCTTTAAGCGTTATTAACATTTTGTGGTGAGTCTAAAGAAACCAAAGTATATATATTTAACCAATATAAATTAATGCTTTCATTAATACACAGAAAGAACCACGTTTTGACGGAATCTGCATCCAACTTTTTTTTTATATCAAGCTATATTAAGATAGTCCGTTTTGTTAATAGGAAAGAAAGTTAATTGGTAAGGTTTTCGTTTTAATTAACAATCTATTGAAATTAAAACAATCCAAATTCTGCTAAATGAAACTGTTATAGATATTGCAATTTTATTTACATTAAAAATTTTGCATTGGCCGGGAATCGAACCCGGGCCCCCCGCGTGGCAGGCGAGGATTCTACCACTGAACCACCAATGCCCTTGTTAAACTATTTTGAAACTTAAAGTTTTGTTACAAATTAGGCGATATCCGTCTCGTGTTTTGAAACTGCTTTTACTCTTTTATGATAACGTCGATAATTTCCGGTCGGTAGCATGGCCGAGCGGTCTAAGGCGCTGGTTTAAGGCACCAGTCATTTCGATGGCGTGGGTTCGAATCCCACTGCTGCCAATTATTTTTGTATTAATTTTTAATATCTTAATTGAGAAACATTTCGGTATTTTCCTTCTGTCAGTATTAATTAAAATAAAGAGTTTCAAATCAACTGGCTTTAAGGGAAGAAATGGATCTACGAAATTATTAGAACTGCAGACAATAACCAAACAAAATAGAATGATATTTACGTTTACATATTAATAAATAAAGGGATTTAACGTTCAAATCCCTCTTTAAATAGACCTAAAAATATAATTTGTAAAGCTGAACTAGTTTTGTAACACTTGTTGGGTATAATGTGCATGATTTTATTTATTTATTTTTCGATTATTTTTCCATCTGACCGAGAGGTCTTAACCGGTAACGTCCGTCTTTCTTAGCCCAAATATTAAACTTACAAATTAATTATTTTGGACTAAAAGAAACCTGTGGTAACCAATCAATACAGCTGTTACTCTAAAATGTTCTTTTTCTCTGGAGGTAGCGTGGCCGAGCGGTCTAAGGCGCTGGTTTTAGGCACCAGTCATTTCGATGGCGTGGGTTCGAATCCCACCGCTGCCATACTATTTACCAGTTCTCTACTAACTTAGCAATATTTTACTTCAGCATTCGGGAAAATCAACATAAAACTTGTATTTAAACCATTGAATAAGTTAACAATATTAAGAAAAAATGTTGCAAAAACGAAGAAGGTAGAGGATAATTCTCAGTAGTTTATTAAACTAAATGAACAATATTTAATCATTACATGCTTTTTATCATTTTGTATAGTTTCTTCTTTTTTAACTTCGTAAAACTAGCGATTGAATCGGTTTCGATTGGCAAAAACATGGTATTATGGCATCTTAGAGGGATTCGATAATAGCTGTATATTATATTTTTACAAAGATTTTCATAAGGTGCAACGAATCGCGTTTGATAGGATGTTAAATAAAACTACTGGATGTGGGGTTCGAACCCACGCGGACACTTGTCCATTGGAACTTAAGTCCAACGCCTTAACCACTCGGCCAACCCAGTCCACGCTTTAAGCGTTATTAACATTTTGTGGTGAGTCTAAAGAAACCAAAGTATATATATTTAACCAATATAAAGTAATGCTTTCATTAATACACAGAAAGAACCACGTTTTGACGGAATCTGCATCCAACGTTTTTTTTTATATCAAGCTATATTAAGATAGTCCGTTTTGTTAAAAGGAAAGAAAGTTAATTGGTAAGGTTTTCGTTTTAATTAACAATCTATTGAAATTAAAACAATCCAAATTCTGCTAAATGAAACTGTTATAGATATTGCAATTTTATTTACATTAAAAATTTTGCATTGGCCGGGAATCGAACCCGGGCCCCCCGCGTGGCAGGCGAGGATTCTACCACTGAACCACCAATGCCCTTGTTAAACTATTTTGAAACTTAAAGTTTTGTTACAAATTAGACGATATCCGTCTCGTGTTTTGAAACTGCCTTTACTCTTTTATGATAACGTCGATAATTTCCGGTCGGTAGCATGGCCGAGCGGTCTAAGGCGCTGGTTTAAGGCACCAGTCATTTCGATGGCGTGGGTTCGAATCCCACACTGCTGCCAATTATTTTTTGTATTAAATTTTAATATCGTAATTGAGAAACATTTCGGTATTTTCCTTCTGTCAGTATTAATTAAAATAAAGAGTTTCAAATCAACTGGCTTTAAGGGAAGAAATGGATCTACGAAATTATTAGAACTGCAGACAATAACCAAACAAAATAGAATGATATTTATGTTTACATATTAATAAATAAAGGGATTTAACGTTCAAATCCCTCTTTAAATAGACCTAAAAATATAATTTGTAAAGCTGAACTAGTTTTGTAACACTTGTTGGGTATAATGTGCATGATTTTATTTATTTATTTTTCGATTATTTTTCCATCTGACCGAGAGGTCTTAACCGGTAACGTCCGTCTTTCTTAGCCCAAATATTAAACTTACAAATTAATTATTTTGGACTAAAAGAAACCTGTGGTAACCAATCAATACAGCTGTTACTCTAAAATGTTCTTTTTCGCTGGAGGTAGCGTGGCCGAGAGGTCTAAGGCGCTGGTTTTAGGCACCAGTCATTTCGATGGCGTGGTTTCGAATCCCACCGCTGCCATACTATTTACCAGTTCTCTACTAACTTAGCAATATTTTACTTCAGCATTCGGGAAAATCAACATAAAACTTGTATTTAAACCATTGAATAAGTTAACAATATTAAGAAAAAAATTTGCAAAAACGAAGAAGGTAGAGGATAATTCTCAGTAGTTTATTAAACTAAATGAACAATATTTAATCATTACATGCTTTTTATCATTTTGTATAGTTTCTTCTTCTTTAACTTCGTAAAACTAGCGATTGAATCGGTTTCGATTTGCAAAAACATGGTATTATGGCATCTTAGAGGGATTCGATAATAGCTGTGTATTATATTTTTACAAAGATTTTCATAAGGTGCAACGAATCGCGTTTGATAGGATGTTAAATATAACTACTGGGTGTGGGGTTCGAACCCACGCGGACACTTGTCCATTGGAACTTAAGTCCAACGCCTTAACCACTCGGCCAACCCAGTCCACGCTTTAAGCGTTATTAACATTTTGTGGTGAGTCTAAAGAAACCAAAGTATATATATTTAACCAATATAAATTAATGCTTTCATTAATACACAGAAAGAACCACGTTTTGACGGAATCTGCATCCAACGTTTTTTTTATATCAAGCTATATTAAGATAGTCCGTTTTGTTAATAGGAAAGAAAGTTAATTGGTAAGGTTTTCGTTTTAATTAACAATCTATTGAAATTAAAACAATCCAAATTCTGCTAAATGAAACTGTTATAGATATTGCAATTTTATTTACATTAAAAATTTTGCATTGGCCGGGAATCGAACCCGGGCCCCCCGCGTGGCAGGCGAGGATTCTACCACTGAACCACCAATGCCCTTGTTAAACTATTTTGAAACTTAAAGTTTTGTTACAAATTAGACGATATCCGTCTCGTGTTTTGAAACTGCTTTTACTCTTTTATGAT
>AACT01060011.1:0-12422 GCA_000149265.1 Ciona savignyi | reverse complement strand
GACAATTTCGCGCATCTACTTTAAAAACAAAATATTGCAAGAAATCCCTACCAATTACGGGATGCAGTACATTTCCAACGCGAAAACTCCAACGAAATTTACCGACGCCATTAAAACTTATAAAAACAGTTTCTTTACCAGACACTATGATATTAGTGTCATTCAACGCAGATGGACAATTTCCGGAGTTAAATAATGACTTAACATTATCCATTGGAGGTAGAACAGAACATCCCTCACTTTCATCTACCAAATAGCGCGTACCAGTATTATAATCTGCGACAAACAACGATCTGGGAGGAGCGGATTTCTACACTCGTTTCGAAAACGGTGTATTAAAGCGTTTACGCTTACGATTATTTACCTTCCGGACTTTTCGACCACCATTAACGCCAAAGTAGCAACGAAAACATGACTCAAACGGCGCGTCCACTTTAACCTCACACGACAGACAAAAATTAGACATAGACGCGCCTGATTTACTCTTTAGGTGGTTGCTGTATGGACGTATAGGGGGGTCATATGACAAAATATCGCAAGCGCTACTAACCATTTTCTGGAGACGGTGTTCGTGCACTTGTGAATGGTCGTCGGTTTGTTCTTTCTGTTTTCAAACCTGTAAAGTGAGACACCGATATTACGCATCATTGTAGTATCCAAGTCAAAAGACCAACCTAGGACTACAAATTTTTTGCAAGTTAGATAAAATTAACCAGGTGGCTCTGGATTGCAGTAATCAAACACATACAATTACCTAGTAATTAGAATTTAAAATAGGATGAAGCAATAACTAAAAAATAACTATTATAAAATAATGTAGAAACAAATATAATACACTCCCTAATCGTAAAAGAATTCTTCTTTCTTCTTTCGTCGGGATTTCCAGGGCTACGCTTAACTTTGGGCTGTAGCAAACAACTTCTTCTTCTTGTTTATGCAGATTCCTGTCGGGGTCTTGGCTCAATCGGGGGAATTAGACAGTTCTTAATCTTGGACAGTAAACGTTAACGTCGCTTACTTGAGTCGACAAATGCAGAAAGCTTTAGGCGGCGGTATCTTCTACAAACAGTTCTAGACGGTATCTCCAGCAAATTTCTCTATCAGCGTTTTTTAGTTTTTTTTCAACTTTGAATTGAAGCTGGGTTATACACTTTTCTTCGAGAAAGTTGCGTGTTCATATCACGTCGGGTTCAACAATTTAGCACCCCTACTTTCATTTTAAAGCTTCTTATCGGGGCAAGTGCATTTGGCCGCTCGTCGCTAAACCAAAAGGTCACTTTAGGCTGTCCTTTCCAGTTTGTAAAATCGGTGCTTGTCTGATGTCTGACTCCAGTAACTTACAGCATAAAATCAGAATATAGACTATAGACGCACGGTAATATTTTATTCTGTAAGCTGCATTCTATTGCTGAGAATGCAGCGCAAGTTACACGGTTATGGTGGCAATATCATGTACGGTATACACAACAATATATATAGCAAGGAGGGAGACTTTCGACGCCTCTTTTAATTGCGATAATGACTGGTGTTTTAGTTATGACTTGTTAGATATACGTCGTTCACACGGGTTCTACAAACAATATACGTGATCATTATACTTAAACAATTATATTAGTTCCCGAAAGCATCGATTCACCACAAAGTTATGCCGTAACCTAACATATTTGCTTCCACATGTAACAAATATAGAAGATACCTCTTGTAAAATACCATTTGGGGAATTTTCTTGGTTAAACGGGTTATTTGAATTAAAATTGTGTTTTTTTTCTTGTTCGGAACGGTTGTGTTTGTCCAAACTAGAACTAAACGCGAAACTCTACTTTTAAATCGAGAAAACCCGAACTGAAAAACTTCTGGTTAATAATGTCACGTAACGGTTAGTACAAGGGAGTTCCCCGGTTTGATGGTTACGTAGTCAACATTGTGATTTAGATCCGAGAAGCAATTATCGTCGACTTGCAATATATCGTCATAAATTAAACGTCATAAATTAAAGTAAACGATGACTTCGAAGTATTTGCTTCCCGTGTTTCCGCCAATTTCTCTGTTATGCGTTGCTGTGTTTCCGTCGTCTGCTTAATTATTTGCTTCAATTGTACTTTTCAACTCTACTTTAACTAAGAAAGTATTCAAATTAACAGTTTTCAATATTTTTAAGTTTCACACCCGGGATGTGGTCAAAGCTAGTTCAGTTTATAAATGGTGATCCTTATATTAATCGGGTTACCTGGTGTTACAGATTCTCTAGTGGTTCAGGACGCTGTCTTAACGGCTTACCGTTGGACCAATTACTGGGGCTTGATACGTTTAGCTTTACTAAAATCACAACTATTAAAACACGCACATAAATCTGGTATAAAAAATACGCAATAAAAACACGTACGAATCGTTCTAACTGCTCCAACTGCGAATTAAATTCTTTGGACACAAATTGCGCGGACAACAACAACATGGAAATCAGCACTGCACTGACGTCAACGTTAATCACGTGATTACCCGAGAGATAATAAAAACGTGCGAGTTAAAAAAGCAATGCGAAAATAAAATCAGTTAAAAGTGCGAAGGAAACGAACTAAATGTAATATATACTTGCGGTTGTATATTTTGTGGTTAATTATATGTTTTATTAGAGTGTGCTTAATTAATATTATCTGATAATTGTATATATTAGAGGAGAGTTTATTGGTTACAATTCGTCTGTACAAAGTTATCTCGGTTATACATGGAATGCGAAGCGCACGAATCAAAGTATGACGTCGAATGTATGAGGGAAATACCCTCTAACAGCGTCAGCTATTTTAGTTTTTTTACTGAGCTATGTTTCGAACCCATGGAGGGCTTGTCACCAGTACCGTTTTTTTGTATAAGAGTCGGTATATGTATCGGTCGCGTTAACCATTCGGCCACACGACGGTACAGTTAGTTATTTTAGTTAAAATCAATTGTCAATGTAAATGCTCAGCTGCGCCAACTACCGGATGTTTGGTAGCCAATCGAACCCTCGCTTCAGGAACTGGGCGGTGCTTTGGATTATCCCACCATCGCCTGTAGAATGTTCCGTTATCATATTAAACCAACCTATGCTGCATGTAAACTGTTTTTTTGAGGACGTTTGCAGCTCGTACATTGAAGGTTAATTGCGGTTAATTTTTTGGTTTAGTTCTTTACTTTAAACTGATTGTCGTCGAAACTGACTTTGTGACTTTCCACTTTAAACCCCTTCGTAAACGGGCGAGATTTTTAAGATAGAAATGAGATTGTGCACACAACATCATTTATTAGGCAAACCCTGCTTATGTATACATGAAAGCAGCCCAACCATGCTATGCTTATCTGAAGCCTAGAATATGCCGCTTTAAGATATAAAACAAATCTAGATATTTTTCAAGTATTTGTGAATACGTGAATTTATTCACTACTCTGTGCCGGTAGAATCATATTACTTGAATAATATGAGAATTCAAATGGCAACAGTCTGAGCCTTGGAAAATGGATGGCACGAATCGTTAGGCAGGTGAACAAACAACCCCGTAACGTTTTACCTCGCTGCGTCCTTGCTTAACGAGCAGCGGTCCAAAGTAGTCCACTCCAACATGGGAAAAGGGTGGCTCATTATATGCCAAGCGAGCTTGCGGCAGGCCAGCCATCAACTGCTTTCCCCATGCTGCATGTAAACTGGTTGTGCAATGACGAAATCGCACAGCGCCTCTTTTTCGTATTTAGATTCTCTATATCTTCTTATTTTTGTACTTAAGCTCTTTCATACGCATATTGATGGTTATAGTTATTGTAATGAGCTTACAAACCGAAGTGTAAAACATAACCACGCTTTATACCTACTGAATAAATAGCCCATGTATTTGCTTCAAAAAGGAAAATTTGACCAGACGCCGATGCGGGTTCGAAATCATTAAGTTCGTACAGTTAGGGAGCATTTACAAGTTAATTGTTTGAATGTAAATATAATAATATAAACAACCATTTTAATTGTTGGTCTTTATATTAGTTAATATAACTTAGATTATGCTGAAATGGCAGCTTCTTTATTTGCAGTAACACACAATCGAAAAAGAAACTTGTTACACAAACCCAAAGCGACGGGCACAAAAAGCGCATGAAAAAGGCAATGCGTAATGACGTCACACATTATGTAAATTAGATGAGGGGAGGTCGCTACAGTACCCCCGCCAGAAGCGGACATGTAATTACGATCTGAAACGTACAGGAAGTCGGACATCGACCGGTACTCGTACAAGGAATCACTGATTCTTCGGTTATAGTTTGTCGTGCTGGTGTCTCGGAGTGATTGGGTTTTGGTGGCCTTCCCTCGTCGCGGTGGTTGGTGCTCTTGTACAGGTTGCGTCAAGTCTAGGCGTGCAGGCTTCAGGCGGTCTATGGATACCACCTTCATCGCGACCCCCCCCATATCTATCGTGTAGGTTTTGTCAGTTCTTTGTACTACACGATGTGGGCCTTCATACGGTGGTTCCAAAGGTGGGCGGTGCTTGTCTACCCGTAGGAACACGTATGGACTGGAGTTTAGGGTCTTTGGTACCATAGTTCGGACAATGCCGTGACGTGACATTGCGCTTGGTAGAAGTTGGCGAACGGCGTCTCTCAATGCTGGCATAACAGTTCGTGGAGCTTCTTGGTTTTGGTTAGCTGGAAAAAAATCACCAGGAACTTTAATATGCGAGCCGTAAACTAATTCTGCCGATGTTGTCCGAAGATCTTCCTTTGGGGCGGTACGAATCCCAAGCATAACCCATGGCAACGCATCTATTCAGTTGGGTCCTGTTAGCCGAGCCATCAGTGCGCTTTTAAGGTGCCTGTGAAATCGTTCAATTAATCAATTGGCATGGAAATCGCTTTTGGCCACCTGGTGAAACGGTCAACCATTGTCAGTAAATAAGTGTTTCCCTGTGAAGATGGCAACGGTCCCACGATATCCAAATTGACGTGAGTGAACCTGCCTTGGACACGTGGGTAGGCGGCTAATGGAGCACGAACGTGAGTTTGAATTTTCGACTTCTGGCAATGCACGCACTGCTTTGTCCATACTCCCACTTGTTTGTGTAAGCCATGCCATATAAACTTTGAAGCGACGAGTTTCCGTGTGGCTCGAATCGAGGGATGAGACAGGCCGTGAAGCACATCAAAAACCTTTCTTTGCCAAGATTTGGGGACGACCGGGCGTGGGTAACCGGCGGAAACGTCACATAGTAATGTTTGGTTCGAATGGCCGAGTTGTATATCCTCCAGTTTGAGGTTAGTGATGGCAGTACGATATGTTTGTATTTCCGGGTCCATCTGCGCCGCTGCCAGGGAAGTGTAATCCAAATCGAGCGGGAGTTCGATTAAACCAATACTACAACGTGATAGAGCATCGGTAACGTGGTTGCGCATGTATAAGCGGCCTTCCAGAAAATACCTAAAATCTCGTATGGACAAGTGTAGAGCAAGTAGCTCTCTGTCAAATGCGCTGTACTTTAGCTCGGGCGCGCGCAGGCGTTTTCTGAAAAATGCGAGTGGATGCCATTCACCACCGATAAGTTGCTGCAACACTGCGCCGACAGAGTGTTGTGATGCGTCCGTAGTTACAGCGGTTGTCGCGTGTGGTACAGGATGGTGCAGCAATGTAGCGTTTGCCAAGGCTGTTTTAGCGCGGGTGAAGGAAGAGTTCAATTTGTCATTCCAAATTAGTTTAGATGGTTTTCCGGACAAAGAGTCGTAAATTGGCGACATGATGCTGGCAGCACGCGGTATGAAACGATGATAGTAGTTTATCATACCTGCAAATTCCTGGAGTGACTTAATAGAAGTGGGGCGGGGAAACTGCTGGATTGCTGCGACCTTGTCCGGAAGTGGTTGAGCACCATCTCTGTCTACGCGGTGTCCGAGGAAATCGATTTTTTCGACCCCAAACTGGGACTTCAAGCTGTTTCAAATGTTTATGATGTTCGGAAATTGATGTGCTGGCCACGAGAATATTATCGAGATAAATGTAAACGAAAGGCAGAAATTGACAGACTGTGTCCATGAGACGTTGGAATGTTTGTGCAGCGTTCTTTAACCCAAATGGCATTCGTAAGAATTCGAATAAACCAAACGGCGTTATGACAGCGGTTTTGGGTATATCTTCCTCGGCCACGGGAACTTGATGGTATCCCTTTACGAGGTCTACCTTGGAGAAAACGCGAGTTCCAGCTAAACGAGCTGAAAAGTCGTGGATGTGAGGAATTGAGTAACGGTCTGGTTGAGTAGCTGCATTAAGCCTTCTATGATCGCCACAGGGTCTCCAATCACCCGTCGATTTTTTGACCATGTGCAATGGCGATGCCCAGGGACTTGACGAACGTCGAATTATTCCCATTTGCAGCATGTTTTCAAATTCCTGTTTGGCAAGGACAAGTTTCTCTGGGTGCAGACGTCGAGCGTGGGCGTGAACTGGAGGGCCGTTTGTGATGATGAAGTGTTGAACACCATGTTTAGGCGCGGCGCTGATTGTGGCATCGTGGAGATTGGAGTGCTAACAAACGTTTTTACGTTGATTAACCGTTTGCTCTTGAGGTCCACCAATAAGCCATGCGCTCGTAGGAAAACCGCTCCCCAGTAGTGACCTAGTGAAAAAATACACATCTTAATATCACACATGCAATAGGTCATGTAAGTAATGAAATCAGTTAGGATGAAATTGTTTAAACTTGAATTCAAACCGAATTAAACGTGGTTTATTAACTTTCAAAGCAATAAGTCGCAATAATAATGCGCATTGTTGCGTGTTCATAATAAAAGACTATTGTTATGTCACAATATACACATGTATTGTTATATCACAATGTGTAACATGTATTATTAGTGCTGGTTTAAAACTTATTATTTTCACATTTTAACCCTGATATCATGGATTACCTGTGGAAACAAAGTCGATATTGATATCACGGCATCTGGTAATGAACTTAAATTAGTTTGTTTTGTCCGAATATTTATAACCTGGTGTAGAATTGTGGGGACAGGTTATTTAAAATAGGTCTGACTGACCGGGACCAAGTTCTAGGATCCGATGCCGCCTATAGCTATTCGATAGATCTCCGTACCGACCCCATATTTAGACACATGGCTATATGCTACTCTCTAGCTCACAGCGACCCTCCACCAAATAGACGACAAACCAGCAGACTGCATTATAAGCCGTTAAGTTTTAGCACCCCTACTTTTATTTTAAAGCTTCTTATCGGGGCAAGCGCATTTGGCCGCTCGTCGCTAAACCAAAAGGTCACTTTAGGCTGTCCTTCGGTGCTTGTCTGATTTCTGACTCCAGTAACTTGCAGCGGTAATATTTTATTCTGTAAGCTGCATTCTATTACTTAGAATGCAGCGCATAGTATCGCGATGAGTAGCATTATATTATGTACGGTATATACAACAATATATATAGCAAGGAGGGAGACTTTCGACGCCTCTTTTAATTGCGATAATGACTGATGTTTTAGTTACAAAGGGCGGTGTAGTTGTCGTAAATACGACGCAAATGACTTGTTAGATATACGTCGTTCACACGGGTTCTACAAACAATACACGTGACCATCATACAAACAATTATATTAATTCCCGAAAGCATCGATTCACCACATATCTCCCTTTTTCCAGGCTTTTTTAAACAAAGTATTATGCCTATTCTCGTTGTGGTGAGATTCGATGTTGAGGGAAAATTCTTGATCGCCAATCACAGCACCACGTAGAATAAATTCGAACCTGCAAAAAACTAATAGACCATGGTTGGGCAATAAAACGCCAGGCTACACAATTATGCATAATAATCTGGTGCAATGTCTGTGAGTGCGTTATTTTGTTGTTGTGTAAAAACTGTTGTAGTTGTTCCATCTCAAAATTAAGGCAGCAACGCCGCGAATTGTATCACATGACCCCATGATACCATACTTTCGCCAACCAAGCAATTAAAATTAGTAGCATATATCTTCGCTGATTAGCGTAAACATAAAATATAAACAAATAGCCTCGCAGTGCGATATAGGGCAACAAAAATATAGACATCAAGGTGGCGAAAGGTAATAACGACCAATATTACGTCATGTTAATGGTCAGTGACACATAACGCAGCGCTCTTACCAATTATGACACTACGGCAATACGTCCGATCAAACTTGGCACCGTATAGGTTCCATATACAGACCGTGTTACTCGACGTGGAATAGGCGGTGGCGTCGTTGCCTGTTTTGGAACAGGTGGAGGATACGCCACGCGTGGGGGAATGGGTGGTGCTATAGGCGATTCGTTGTGGACAGTCGTACGATCTCTTATATTATTATCTTTTAATTGCACCGACGCTTTGCAAACTAGAAGAACAGCCGGTAGCTACTTTATTAGTCTCTGCAGCGTTTGTACAAACGGGAATTAACTATAGAAAACGACTCCCGGACAATTCGACGCACTTAGACGGCAAGTGTCACCATTTTCTACATAAGGAACAACCCTGGAGAGCGAAGGACGAAAACTGGCGTTATAATTGCGGGCACATATTCCATATACAAAAGCTAGGTTGCGCTTGCTTTGGAAACGTATGTCAGACACACGTTGTAAGTAGGAACTTTAACAAGACGACAATTTCGCGCATCTACTTTAAAAACAAAATATTGCAAGAAATCCCTACCAATTACGGGATGCAGTACATTTCCAACGCGAAAACTCCAACGAAATTTACCGACGCCATTAAAACTTATAAAAACAGTTTCTTTACCAGACACTATGATATTAGTGTCATTCAACGCAGATGGACAATTTCCGGAGTTAAATAATGACTTTACATTATCCATTGGAGGTAGAACAGAACATCCCTCACTTTCATCTACCAAATAGCGCGTACCAGTCTTATAATCTGCGACAAACAACGATCTGGGAGGAGCGGATTTCTACACTCGTTTCGAAAACGGTGTATTAAAGCGTTTACGCTTACGATTATTTACCTTCCGGACTTTTCGACCACCATTAACGCCAAAGTAGCAACGAAAACATGACTCAAACGGCGCGTCCACTTTAACCTCACACGACAGACAAAAATTAGACATAGACGCGCCTGATTTACTCTTTAGGTGGTTGCTGTATGGACGTATAGGGGGGTCATATGACAAAATATCGCAAGCGCTACTAACCATTTTCGGAGACGGTGTTCGTGCACTTGTGAATGGTGTCGGTTTGTTCTTTCTGTTTTTAAACCTGTAAAGTGAGACACCGATATTACGCATCATTGTAGTATCCAAGTCAAAAGACCAACCCTAGGGACTACAAATTTTTTGCAAGTCAGATAAAATTAACCAGGTGGCTCTGGATTGCAGTAATCAAACACATACAATTACCTAGTAATTAGAATTTAAAATAGGATGAAGCAATAACTAAAAAATATAAAGAAACTATTATAAAATAATGTAGAAACAAATATAATACACTCCTAATCGTAAAAGAATTCTTCTTTCTTCTTTCGTCGGGATTTCCAGGGCTACGCTTAACTTTGGGCTGTAGCAAACAACTTCTTCTTCTTGTTTATGCAGATTCCTGTCGGGGTCTTGGCTCAATCGGGGGAATTAGACAGTTCTTAATCTTGGACAGTAAACGTTAACGTCGCTTACTTGAGTCGACAAATGCAGAAAGCTTTAGGCGGCGGTATCTTCTACAAACAGTTCTAGACGGTATCTCCAGCAAATTTCTCTATCAGCGTTTTTTAGTTTTTTTTCAACTTTGAATTGAAGCTGGGTTATACACTTTTCTTCGAGAAAGTTGCGTGTTCATATCACGTCGGGTTCAACAATTTAGCACCCCTACTTTCATTTTAAAGCTTCTTATCGGGGCAAGTGCATTTGGCCGCTCGTCGCTAAACCAAAAGGTCACTTTAGACTGTCCTTTCCAGTTTGTAAAGTCGGTGCTTGTCTGATGTCTGACTCCAGTAGCTTACAGCATAAAATCAGCATATAGACTATAGACGCACGGTAATATTTTATTCTGTAAGCTGCATTCTATTGCTGAGAATGCAGCGCTAGTAACCCGGTTATGGTGGCAATATCATGTACGGTATACACACCAATATATATAGCAAGGAGGGAGACTTTCGACGCCTCTTTTAATTGCGATAATGACTGGTGTTTTAGTTACAAAGGGCGGTGTAGTTGTCGTAAATACGACGCAAATGACTTGTTAGATATACGTCGTTCACACGGGTTCTACAAACAATATACGTGATCATTATACATAAACAATTATTCTAGTTCCCGAAAGCATCGATTCACCACAAAGTTATGCCGTAACCTAACATATTTGCTTCCACATGTAACAAATATAGAAGATACCTCTTGTAAAATACCATTTGGGGGAATTTCTTGGTTAAACGGGTTATTTGAATTAAAATTGTGTTTTTTTTCTTGTTCGGAACGGTTGTGTTTGTCCAAACTAGAACTAAACGCGAAATTCTACTTTTAAATCGAGAAAACCCGAACTGAAAAACTTCTGGTTAATAATGTCACGTAACGGTTAGTACAAGGGAGTTCCCCGGTTTGATGGTTACGTAGTCAACATTGTGATTTAGATCCGAGAAGCAATTATCGTTGACTTGCAATATATCGTCATAAATTAAACGTCATAAATTAAAGTAAACGATGACTTCGAAGGTATTTGCTTCCCGTGTTTCCGCCAATTCCTCTGTTATGCGTTGCTGTGTTTCCGTCGTCTGCTTAATTATTTGCTTCAATTGTACTTTTCAACTCTACTTTAACTAAGAAAGTATTCAAATTAACAGTTTTCAATATTTTAACGTTTCACACCCGGGATGTGGTCAAAGCTAGCTTAGTTTATAAATGGTGATCCTTATATTAATCGGGTTACCTGGTGTTACAGATTCTCTAGTGGTTCAGGACGCTGTCTTAACGGCTTACCGTTGGACCAATTACTGGGGCTTGATACGTTTAGCTTTACTAAAATCACAACTATTAAAACACGCACATAAATCTGGTATAAAAAATACGCAATAAAAACACGTACGAATCGTTCTAACTGCTCCAACTGCGAATTAAATTCTTTGGACACAAATTGCGCGGACAACACCAACATGGAAATCAGCACTGCACTGACGTCAACGTTAATCACGTGATTACCCGAGAGATAATAAAAACGTGCGAGTTAAAAAAGCAATGCGAAAATAAAATCAGTTAAAAGTGCGAAGGAAACGAACTAAATGTAATATATACTTGCGGTTGTATATTTTGTGGTTAATTATATGTTTTATTAGAGTGTGCTTAATTAATATTATCTGATAATTGTATATATTAGAGGAGAGTTTATTGGTTACAATTCGTCTGTACAAAGTTATCTCGGTTATACATGGAATGCGAAGCGCACGAATCAAAGTAATGACGTCGAATGTATGAGGGAAATACCCTCTATACAGCGTCAGCTATTTTAGTTTTTTCACTGAGCTATGTTTCGAACCCATGGAGGGCTTGTCACCAGTACCGTTTTTTTGTATAAGAGTCGGTATATGTATCGGTCGCGTTAACCATTCGGCCACACGACGGTACAGTCAGTTATTTTAGTTAAAATCAATTGTCCATGTAAATGCTCAGCTGCGCCAACTACCGGATGTTTGGTAGCCAATCGAACCCTCGCTTCAGGAACTGGGCGGTGGCGTTGGATTATCCCACCATCGCCTGTAGAATGTTCCGTTATCATATTAAACCACCCCTATGCTGCATGTAAACTGTTTTTTTGAGGACGTTTGCAGCTCGTACATTGAAGGTTAATTGCGGTTAATTATAAACATGCTAATTTCAGGTTTAGTTCTTTACTTTAAACTGATTGTCGTCGAAACTGACTTTGTAACTTTCCACTTTAACCCCCTCCGTAAACAGGGCAGATATTTATAATAGAAATGAGATTGTGCACACACAACATTATTTATTAGGCAAACCCTGCTCATGTTTAGGAGGCGTTCAACCAATTATTCTCCCTATCTCTCCAATGCAAACTGACCTCACAAAAACGGCTGTCACTCAAAATCCTGACATAGGAAGTCTTAGATTTTTTTCACCAATTTAAAATTGAAGCTTGGATCTGCAACCTAAACTCAAAACCCTGCAAAATTTTGTTTAAAAATTTTAAGCCCATACCCCTATGTACATCGGCAACTTTTTTCCAACAAAACAGCTAGCAGATGCACAATCAACACCTTTATTTCACAAAGCACTGCTCCACGACTACAAAACTTTACAGCTAAACGAGAACACCGGCGTGCAGCCTAGCACATGCTGCTTTCAACCAAACAAACGTTGGGGAATCACCACCATTGTTACTCAGCAAAACACTCGTTTAAAAACAATGACTCATGGAGGGTACCACTCGTCACAACCTGCCGTTCATAG
>AACT01059229.1:0-21212 GCA_000149265.1 Ciona savignyi | reverse complement strand
CATTGCATATATCACCCACCTTGCAAGGTTGTAACTATTTTGGATATTCCCTTTCAATGTAGAACATAATCAACCAGTATTGCACAAATGTACAATTCGTACGGTTAGGACCAGTTTTCAGGTGGAATTCCAGACCTAATGTTACCAAGTGAAATAACATGTAGTCTAATATATTTGTTTATTTATTGGCTATCCCTTCAATCAAGAATAATGAAATATGAACAGGTTGCTATAGTACCTTCAGTATGTGAAATGCAATTACAAACTGTAATGAAATAGTGCTGTTATATATGGCCGAAATTTAATAGTAAATTAGAGTCACTATCCGTATATATGGTATCTTGTTTATAATTTAAATAATGCATTCTCTCAGGAGTTGGTTGTAGTTGATGAATCGAATACAGAACATGATGCAGCCATATGGGCAACATCATGGAGGGTGGGTGCAAGTTATCATCCTGAAGATGTGAAGCGAATCCTACAACTGCAACCCGGGAAGGTTCGGATAAAATGTGGTTTTGGAATAAATTTTATGTTAATTTCTATTGTGTTTAACAAGTGGTGTATTGTGATGGGATGATGTCTTTAAATATTTGGGTTTGTAATGAAATGTATCATTGTTAATTGTGGTATTTAGTAAGGTTTATAACATACACTCACAAGCAAGCAGGTTGGATGCTCGAAATCCTCAGTTTAAAGTACCTATTGCTTATAAGTTAAAACAAACTAAACCTGATATGCAGCATGAAGCCAGTGTTGGTAAACAATAGTAGGCGGTAGCAGTATGGACACTTTAAGGTCAATGTTTATAGTTATTCAAGAGGTTTAGGTTAGTAGTTTATTAGTTGTCCCATTCCCCATGTGCAGTAGTTTAACTGCAGAATAATAACATAATTGGACAGTTCAGTGACAGTAGAACTAATTAAATAAACGAAAACACTGAACCACGCTTTTGTTGTTGGGTGATATCCTCATTAGCTTACGTCATACCCCACACCTGGTGTCGGTATATAATCTTTGATCTATATATATTAAATGACTAGAAATACTCAATTGTTAGGGGAACATTGGGGAGTCAAATAACTTAAATATATCGCCTCCCAAGTAACCAGGTAACGATTGTGTATTAGCAGGCAGTAGCATTTACCTTTTAAACTAAGCGGTCCTGTAGTATTTCGAGGTACCGTTTTGTTGCTACCTGTACTAATTTGTTACTCTCGCTATCCAGACTCCATCACGGAAGGTTTTTAGCACCCCTACTTTATTTTTGCTTCTATTGGGGCAAGTGCATTTGGCCGCTCGTCGCTAAACCAAAAGGTCACTTTAGGCTGTCCTTTCCAGTTTGTAAAATCGGTGCTCTTCTGATTTCTGACTCCGATAACTTACAGCATATAATTCAGACAATAGACTATAGACGCACGGTAATACTTTATTCTGTAAGCTGCAGAATAAAGAAAACGCCCATCTTAATTGCGATAATGACTGGTATTTTAAATACAAAAGCGACGTAATCGTCGTAAATACGACGCAAACTACTTGTTAGTAAAAAATACGTTCACATACGTGTTCTAAAACGATATACTTGATCATTATACACAAACATTAATATTATTTCCCGAAAGAATCGATTCACCACAGGTTCTTTTATTGTTGACCAAATGCAGATACAATGAAACACGCATTCATGATTAATTCATCATATGCGGGCACGACTTAAAAAACACTGAACTCGACTTCTCTGCATCTTTACTGCAGGAGCCCTGGTTCTAAAGTGTTTGATATTATTCATGTTTGAAAACAATGTGAGAAATAGGAAGTCCATGAAGTGTTTGAACCAGCGGTCGTATTAAAGCGGTTTAACAACCGTTTGAAGGGGAATTTACATGAAACCAATATTAACTGATAAAGATAACACGCGGTACATATTAAATAACGACAAAAACACGGATTTGCTACATGACATATTCAGATTCTCAACCTAATAATTTTAAACTTAAATGTTCAGCTATTTTATACACATAATAATAGTGTATTTATGGTTGCTTATTCATATTCTATGTTGGGGGATTTTATTGGGTAAACTGTTTTAAATTTTGTTTTTCCGCATCATGTTACACGTTGTTATAATAATTCAGTCACCGATCATATCACCAGGAAGGACAGCTTAAGGTGTACTTATAGCCAAGGTTTGAGTAGCCAAATGCACCTACACGTAACACCAGTACTTATGCCATTGGCTAACCATATAACACTTAATTCATTAGAAATTGCTGCTGGGAGTAAATCACCACAAATCTCCTTCATGAAATATAGTTTCGTAGCAAAATCAATTTTTCTGACCACAAGAGCACTTGCTCACCAAACAATATGAATCACACTGATGTACAATGAACAGCATGGTGGACATCTTTCATTATATTATTGATAAAACAATTACAATCTTTGGTGAGAAATAAAAAACTTTGTTTCTAGATCAAGAAGTTAGAGTTGAATGGGACAGAGTTGGGAAATGTAGCTGAATACCTGGTTCCTCATATTCAACATATTGATGGACTTCGATTATGGGATTGCAAACAACTGAACGATTGTATGCGGGCTTTGTGCACAGCTATCAATGATCGACCGAACAAGGTAAATATTGGAAACCATACTTCAAGTAGCTCCACATCAATCACTGATTTATTATAGATGTGTATATTTACACAACTATACTGCATTGCTTTTACAAATATTAATGATAAATACATGGTTGACGGTCTTGATTTATATTTTTACATTTTTGTAAAAACATTCTCGGTTGTTTAAAACCCTTTAACTGCCGCTGTCGACTCAAGTCGACAGCGCCGAAAATGACATAAGTGGAAAAGTATACGGCCGATTTTGATCAGTGAGATGGCGCTGGAGAGCTGAATAATTTCTGCGTTTACCAATATAAGATGATATATAGGTTTGCATTTGAATTTTTTTAGTTATTTGAGTCTTAAAAAATGTATACAAATATGTGTGGTTTTGGTTGTTTTAATTAGTTTTAATTTTGGTTTTAGTCCTCGATTAGTTTTCAACTATTGTCGTCATGGTTCGCTTGGTTAGTTTGAAAACAATCCATTCGTTTTTGGCTTGAACATTTTGGATTAGGCTATTTTTTAAGCTTATGGAGGGTAAAAACAGAGGAAGCTGTCCTTTTGTTGGCTGATAATGATTCTGAAAGCAGTTGTGCTTCATTTTTGAGTAGTTCTAGCGATGAAGAACCTTTTTGAAGATGTTTTGCATCAGTTTTGTTTTGCTGTGGCTATGTGTTTGTGTTTCATTGGGCAAGTGTAAAAAAAAAAAAATTTTTTTTTTGATTTACGTATTACGACGTCATCACATAAAGAGTAGTACAAATATGTTCCATAGATAATCATAAATAACTTTGCTACATACTGTTTTGTTTGTAAATTAGAAAAAAAGATAGATTTTGTTGATCTAAATAGTAACACATGACGTCATTGCAGAATGTATGACGTCATCGAAATTTTACCAATGCAAATAAAAAGAAAATTTATTACTGAACAACTTTTCTGTTGATCATATGATGCTGACATTTAATATTATGTGCCACATAAATTATGTGTGTTTATCGCGATGAAGTAACTTTTCAAGTGATGAGCATTTTATTTCTTGCATTCATATTATGATGTTTTGCTCCATTTGTTAATAATTCATATATACTGACTACAAAACCATTCTTGTGATCTTGTCAAACTGCAAGTACCATGTCATATCGGGTATATTGTTCCATACAACCAACGTATAATAACTTAAATTAATATGTATCACCTCCTTATCCTTGTTGCAGATTGTCTTAGATATTCAATCTAAATTCAATGAGAACGCAGCAAGTTGTTTGGCCGATTGTTTGCATAAAGTCAGTCGTCTACAAATTAACGAGGAGAGGATTTCCGTACAAAGTCGCATCATCTTACGTGAAGCTGTTCAACAACTTTCCTCGGTAAGTCTTCCTACGGAAACCATATTCATAGAGATAGACATATGTGGATTGGTAACACGTAGTGATGGGATGAAATGCAAATTATTCATTCCGGTCGGATGTCAAATTATTTGCATCACTAATATTTATGTTTTAATTGTGGGATGATATTTATAATTTATTTATGGGAAAACACAATTGACATAACACAAAGTTTCAAATTACCCCGTCCCCACTGTCAGGTTAGCAGGGATATTGCAGTGTGGTGTATATGATTAATAAATTTCGTCAATAAAATCGATTACATTTTGGTATGATTTGTATTTGTGTAAGTTGAAATGGTTTGGTCTCCGATATTCAAAATCACGCATAATGCCTATCCTATACACATATGGTGTTAGGGATTTCCTTATCCAAATCAGTTTGATTTATAGCAATATTCCAAATTCAATAATTTTCTAAAAATGCCAAAACAATTCTTACATCAATGTTAACAACAATGTATGTTTCATAATATTTTAATTATAGTCACTGATATGTGTCAGTTGAACTGAAAACAGTGTTAAGTCTAGTAAACTTGGTTATTTTAAATTAATTTTATGTATTCATTTGCTTTTACTTCCTTAATAATTTGGTTTGAGTCATCTAATCCATTTCCGAGATATCAGTGCCAACCAAACCAACTAACGGTCGTTGATTGTTTCTTTTGTCGAGCTAAGTTTCGAAACCGGTCCATCACTTGAACCGTTTTTGTATATAGATGATATATGTATCGGCCACGTTAACCATTTGACCGCACGACCGTACGGTCGTTGATTGTTTACTTGGGCCCGGCACATAACAGACAATATCTCCACCTAGTAGATTATAGGTGTCTACCACAATTAAAGGAGCATGTCACTCATATACACCACAATAGCTCTGTTAAGTGGCTATTCAATTAAAGTTCTCAATATTGTCCAATCCAGCTCCAAGATCAAATTAAAATAAATATCGACGGTTACAATACTGAAATCAATGATGATTTCATCACAATTAAATAATTTCGTTCTGATAATATTGGGCGTATCCAATGCATATATCACCCACCTTGCAAAGTTGTAACTAAATTGGATATTCCCTTTCAATGTAGAACATAATCAACCGGTATTGCACAAACGTACAATCCGTACGGTTAGGACCAGTTTTCAGGTGGAATTCCAGACCTAATGGTACCAAGTGAAATAACATGTAGTCTAATATATTTGTTTATTTATTGGCTATCCCTTCAATCAAGAATAATAAAATATGAACAGGTTGCTATAGTACCTCCACTATGTGAAATGCAATTACAATCTGGGATGAAATAGGGCTGTATTATATGGGACGAAGTTTAATAGTTAATTAGAGTCACTATCCGTATATATGCTATCTGGTTTATAACTTGAATATTGCATTCTCTTAGGAGTTGGTTGTAAATTGTGAACATGCTGGTAAATATTTAACATCATGGGGAGTGTATCCTGGTGATCGTCCTGAAGATGTGAAGCGAATCCTACAACTGCAACCCGGGAAGGTTCGGATAAAATGTCGTTTTGGAATAAATTTTATGTCGATTTCTATTGTGTTCAACAAGTGGTGTATTGTGATGGGATGATGTCTTTAAATATTTGGGTTTGTAATGGAATGTTTCATTGTTAATTGTGGTATTTAGTGAGGTTTATAACATACACTCACAAGCAAGCAGGTTGGATGCTCGAAATAAACCTTCACGGTTTAAACTTAAAGTATCTAATGTTAAAGAGTAAAAACAAACAAACCTGATGTGCAGTATAATGTCATTGTTGGTAAACAATTGTAGCATTGTAGCAGTATGGACACTTCAAGGTCAAATTAAGGACACAATTTTCCAAATATTGAAAAAATGGTTTTAGATGCTGCATGTGAATGACCTTATCCCATCACTAGGTTCAATCACCAGAATTATCGGTTTAAAAATATGAATCATAGGAGTTATTCATGAGGTTTAGGTTAGCAGTTTATTAGTTGTCCCATTCACCATGTGCAGTAGTTTAACTACAGAATAATAACATAAGTGGACAGTTCCAATGAGTTGTATTTATACATGGTGTGTTTACAAAATAATAAGATTGCATATTTGACTTAAACAAGTTATGTAGATGGTAGGATATTAAAACTACTTACCTTGCAGTAAGTTTACGAGCGCACAGTGACAGTTGAACTAATTAATTAAACGAAAACACTGAACCACGCTTTTGTTGTTGGGTGATATCCTCATTAGCTTACGTCATACCCCACACCTGGTGTCGGTATATAATATTTGATCTATATATATTAAATGACTAGAAATACTCAATTGTTAGGGGAACATTGGGGAGTCGAATAACTTTAATATTTTGCCTCTCAAGTAACC
The DNA here is from genome assembly GCA_000149265.1 of Ciona savignyi. Classification (NCBI taxonomy): domain Eukaryota; kingdom Metazoa; phylum Chordata; class Ascidiacea; order Phlebobranchia; family Cionidae; genus Ciona; species Ciona savignyi. Next base: position 14,829 of record AACT01059229.1, on the reverse strand, counting down.
CGCTAACGATTGTGTATTAGCAGGCGGTAGCATTTACCTTTTAAACTAAGTGAAGCCGACATGCTTATACCGACTGTTAAGATTAGTGATTTAAGTAATGACCGAGTATTGACTGGATATTCATTGGAAGGTGGTGGCGATGTGTGTGTACATGGGTTAATGTATTAAATTGATCCAACCACATATCTTGGTGGATTATTGCGTCAATTTTAGCCGATAGGTTGCAGGTACAAAACTGGTCGGTAGTTAGTCGGTTGTATCAAATTTATACAAAACTGCAGACACAGATGACTGCTATGGTACATGATGCAATGAAGAACAAAAATGAAATGATGGTTGCAGGACTAATTCCTTGAGCTACTGACACCTACTGCTCGAACTACCCACTTCCACTTTATTTACATTTGATCATTATCTTACACCAGTTTTCACATCTATTTGATGATGTTACCAGATAATCATTGTTTTATTTTCCAAATAATCTGTAAAAAGTTAATTTATGTCATGGTAGCAACTTGAGACTGACATTTATCATCTATAGCTGTATGTATATCGATGTAGTCCGGCCGGTTAGTCTGGTGGTTTAGTGCGTTGCCTTTCAATCGAAAGGTTGCATGTGCGAAACTGGTCTCTAGCTAGTCGGTTGTGTTCTTGTGCAAGACACTTAACAGACATTGTCTGAAACCAGTGGATCAATGGGTTCTATAAAATTGAAGGAACGTGTCTATTATATGCAACACACTGCAAAAGCTCCGGTAACCCGACAGTGGGCTCGAGGTGATCTGACGATCGCCCGTGTGTTAACCCCTTGGTCCTATCTTATCCTATCCTCTTGTACATTATACAAAGTGTTGATTGATTAGAATTGCTGGCAAACAATCTTTTATTTTAGATCAAGAAGTTAGAGTTGGATGGAAGAGAGCTGGGAAATGTAGCTGAATACCTGGTTCCTCATATTCAACATATTGATGAACTTCGATTAGTGAATTGCGATCAACTGAACGATTGTATGCGGGATTTGTGCACAGCTATCAATGATCGACCGAACAAGGTAAATATTGGAACCATACTTCATGTAGCTCCATATCAATCACTGATTTATTACGGATGTGTATAATTGCACAACTGTACTGCAGTGCTTATACAAATATTAATGATAAATACATGGTTGACAGTCTTGATTTTATATTTTTCCATTCTTGTAAAAACATTCTCGGTTGTTTAATATTATGCGCCACATAAATAATGTGTGTGTTTATCGCGTTGAAGTAACTGTTCAAGTGATGAGCATGTTATTTCTTGCATTAATATTATGATGTTTAGTTCCATTTGTTGATAATTCATATATACTGACTACAAAACCATTCTTGTGATCTTGTCAAACTGCAAGTACCATGTCATATCGGGTATATTGTTCCATATAACCAACGTATGATAACTTAAATTAATATGTATCACCTCCTTATCCTTGTTGCAGATTGTCTTAGATATTCAATCTGAATTCGATAAGAACGCAGCAAGTTGTTTGGCCGATTGTTTGCATAAAGTCAGTCGTCTACGAATTGACGAGGGTGAGATTTCCGTACAAAGTCGCATCATCTTATGTGAAGCTGTTCAACAACTTTCCTCGGTAAGTCTTCCTTGTACATTTCGATCGTTCAGAACGGAAACGATATTCATAGAAATAGAAATATGTGAATTGGTAACAAGTAGTGATGGGATGAAATGCAAATTATTCATTCCGGTCGGATGTCAAATTGTGCGCATCATAAATTTTTATGTTTTATTTGTGGAAAAACACAATTGACATTACACAAAGTTTCAAATTACCCGGTACCTACTGTCAGGTTAGCAGGGATATTGCAGTGTGGGGTATATGATTGATAAATTTCGTCAACAAAATCATTTATATTTTTGTATGATTATATTATTGTAAGTTGAAACGGTTTGGTCTCCGGTATTTAAAATCACGCATAATGCCTATCCTATACACATATGGTGTTAGTGATTTCCTTATACAAATCAGTTTAATTTCTTGCAATATTCCAAATTCAATCATTTCTTTTAAATGCCAAAGAAACTCTTACCAGTGTTACAGAATTGCATGTATGTTTCATAATATTTTAAATTTTTAATTTTAATCATAGTCACTGATAAGAAAAAATAAATCACTCCACTATGAGCACTTAATATGAATTGTTAGAATCGAAAAATAATTCCAATTATTGTAATTTCGATTGGAATTTGAATCTTGATTTTGGATGGACATTCCAAAATAGTGTGAAAGCATAGTATATTGCTGTAGGTTAACACAGCATTTGGTTATGATCACGCTGGATATTGAATGATGATCTCGTGTCTCCGATTGATCTAACCAGTTGGATCACGTAGAAACATATATGAACAACTGCTGACTAAATTGTAATGGAGCTTCTTGTTTTGTGTTGAGTTGATCCCAAATGAAAACATTGTTCAGTCTAGTAAACTTGGTTATTTAAAATTAATATTATATTTCTAATTACTACAACTTCCTTGATAATTTGGTGTTGTTAGATAATTAACATAAGATGAGTATTGAGTCAATTAAAGTTTTCCATTCTTTCTTGATATTTAGTGGTTTTGAGTTTCCATCTGTTCCATACATATGGTATTAGTTTGCGTATAATATTTGCTTTTTGTTTTAATATATTAAATAATATCCCAGGGATTAAAATAACTGGGTTATTATGGGTCCCATTTGAAAAAATGGGACACATATTGTTTTTGTCCGTTTTTTTTCTTTCTTTGTTTTTTTTTTCTTTTTTTTTCGTCAAACGCTTGACAGTCATGGCTTGTGGCCCCGACATCTACCAGAAGGGATAAGGAAACCGCAATGAAACTTTGTCATGTGTTAGATCACATGATCTAGATGAGCAAAAACCAAAATTTTGGGTAATATAATTAGGGGAATTCCCCTGGGAGGTGAAAAACCAAAACGGTATTTTTTTTAAAAATTTTAGCTTTTTTGGGCATAGCGCATGAACGGCTGCTCCAATTTTGATCAGATTTGGTAAAATAGTAGCGTGTTAGCCACTGCGTTACCAATTAGAAGAAACAAAATATTAACCTAGAGAAATACCCTAAATATGAAGATATGTTTCTAAATCAAGATTGTGACAGGCATGGATTGTCGCCCCGACATCTACCAGAAAGGATAACGGAATCGCAATGAAACTTTGTTATTTGTTAGACCACATGGTCTAGATGAGCAGAAACCAACATTTTGGGTAATATACCTAGGGGAATTCCCGTTGGGGGTGAAAAACCAAAACGGTCTATTTTTCAATTTTTTTAGCTTTTTGGGGCATAGCGCTTGAACGCCTGCTCCAATTTTATTCAGATTTGGTGGAATGTAAGTAATTAGTCACTTATTTAACACCTAAAGAAAATAAAAAAAATTATTAAGGAAAATACCCCCAAAAATAGGTTTTTGTTCTCAAATCAGGATTGTGACAAGCATGCCATTTCACCTCGACATTTACCAAAAGGAGTAATGGAATCGCAAATAAAATTTTACATTTGTTAGACAACATGGTCTAGATGTGCAGAAATCAAAATTGTGGGTGATTAATTTAGGGAAATACCCCTGAGACCTTAAAAAACAAAACGGTATTTTTTTGTTAAAAATAAGCTATTTACGGGATAGCGCTTAAACAAATTCTTCAATTTTAATCAGATTTGGTGGAATGTAAGTGCATTAGTCACTAATTTAACACTTAAAACAAATAAAAAAGATTACCTAATGAAATACCCTAAAAAATAAGATTTTTTCCTCAAATTATGATAGCAACATGCATGGCATGGCGCCCCGACATCTACTAAAAAGAGTAATAGAATCGCAATAAAAATTTGACATTTGTAAGAGAACATGGTCTAAATATGCAGAAACTATACTTTTGGGTAATGAATCCAGGGGAATTCCCCTGAGACGTTAAAAACCAAAACGTTTTTCTAATAAATTATCTTTTTGGGGCATAGCGCTTGAACGGCTGCTCTTATTTTGATCAGATTTGGTGAAATGTTAGACCATTAAACACTCTGAGTCAATTTATTAAAAGAAAGAAAACATTTACTTAGGGTAATTTCCTTAAAAACGAAAATACGATCTTGAATTATGACTGTGACAGACATGCCATATCGCACTGATATATCCAACAAGGAGTCGACAAATCAGAATAAAACTTTAAGAATTGTTTCATCACATGACCCACATATATAAAACAAAAAATTATCTACTAAACCTAGGGGAATTCCCAAAAACCATGAAATCGGGGTATTTTGAAAATTTAGCTCTATTTTACCACCACGCTTGAAAAGAAGCTTTAACTTAAAACAGTTGTGGTTTAATGATCGTATATTTAAGACGTTTATTCTCTTCTCAACTACACATGGAAAAGAAGTTTGGTCTGATAACTATGGGACCCATGCGTTTATGCTTGCAGAAACAAAGTACATACTCAGTGTATAAAATACAAATTGTGGTTAGGGACACTGTAGCATGAATATATGACATACGACATGTGTTTTACAAATAGTGGTGGTTAAACACGTGGTTGACACTCTCTAGTTTTATTCCAATTTATATTTTCCAGTTTGTTGTATATTTCTATCACTTTCTTAATAATGTAAAGTAAATAATCCAATCCAGCTCCAATATCAAATTACCATAAATATCGACGGTGACAATACTGAAACCAATGATGATTTCAACACAATTAAATAATTTCTTTCTGATAATAGTGGGCGTATCCATTGCATATATCACCCACCTTGCAAGGTTGTAACCAAATTGGATATTCCCTTTCAATGTAAGACATAATCAACCAGTATTGCACAAATCTACAATCTGTACGGTTAGGACCAGTTTTCAGTTGGAATTCCAGACCCAATGCTACCAAGTGAAATAACATGTAGTCTAATATATTTGTTTATTTATTGGCTATCCCTTCAATCAAGAATAATAAAATATGAACAGGTTGCTATAGTACCTTCACTATGTGAAATGCAATTACAAACTGTGATAAAATAGGGCTGTAATATATGGGCCGAAGTTTAATAGTAAATTAGAGTCACTATTGGTATATATGCTTCTATCCTGTTTTTAACTTGAATATTGCATTCCCTTAGGAGGTGGTTGTAAACAGTGAGCATGCTGGTAAATATTCAACATCATGGAGGGTGGATGCTGATTATCATCCTGAAGATGTGAAGCGAATCCTACAACTGCAACCCGGGAAGGTTCAGATAAAATGTCGTTTTGGAATAAATTTTATGTTAATTTCTATTGTGTTTGTAAGTGGTGTATTGTGATGGGATGATGTCTTTAAATATTTGGGTTTGTAATGGAATGTTTCATTGTTAATTGTGGTATTTAGTGAGGTTTATAACATACACTCACAAGCAAGCAGGTTGGATGCTCGAAATCCTCAGTTTAAAGTATCTATTGCTTATAAGTAAAAACTAACTAAATATTATGTGTAGCATAAAGCCAGTGTTGGTAAACAATAGAAGCATTGTCGCAGTATGGACACTTTAAGGTCAATTGAGGACACAATGTTGCGAATATTGAAAGAATGGTTTTAAATGCTGCATGTGAATGACCTCATCCCATCACTAGGTTTAAACATCAGAATTATCGGTTTAAAAATATGAATCCTAGGAGTTATTCAAGAGGTTTAGGTTAGCAGTTTATTAGTTGTCCCATTCACCATGTGCAGTAGTTTAACTACAGAATAATAACATAAGTGGACAGTTCCAATGAGTTGTATTTATACATGGTGTGTTTACAAAATAATAAGATTGCATATTTGACTTAAACAAATTATGTAGATGGTAGGATATTAAAACTACTTACCTTGCAGTATGTTTATGATCGCACAGTGACAGTTGAACTAATTCCGTAATTAAACGAAAACACTGAACCACGCTTTTGATGTTGGGTGACATCCCCATTAGCTTACGTCCCCACACCTGGTGTCGGTATATAATCTTTGATCTATATATATTAAATGACTAGAAATACATAATTGTTAGGGGAACATTGGGGAGTCAAATAATTTTAATATATTGCCTCCCAAGTAACCCTCCAACAATTGTGTATTAGCAGTCGGTAGCATTTACCTTTTAAACTAAGTGAAGCCGACCTGCCTAGTCCAACTGTTGGTCACTAGTTAGTCAGTTGTATCAAAATTTGTACAAAAATGCAGACACAGACCACTATGATGCATAATGTTCATGTTAAGATTGAATGATGAACAAAATTGAAACGACGGTTAAAATTTAGGTCTCTAAGGTCTAAGATATTGACTAGTGCTCAAACCACCCACTTCCACTTTATTTACATTTGAGCATTATCTCGCATCAGTTTTTACATCTTTTTGATGATGTTATCAGATAATCGTCGCTTATATTTTCCAGATAATCTCTGAAAAGTTAATTCATGTCATGGTAGCAACTTGAGACTGGCATTTTTTATCTTAAGCCATATATATATATATATATATATATATATATACTTATGGGCGTTGGAGCACCCCTGTTTTTATCAATTAGTTAAAGAAATATTTTCAAAGCGAAAGTTTATTATGCGGAAGCTAGGGTATCTATAACAGTTAGAAAATCTTATCCGTTTCCTTTTACCTAATTTATTAAGCAAACTTCGTCTAAGCGTGTATGTAAGGATTGTTTGGCCCTGGTCTTGCACCTGCACCCGGTAGTAAAGAGCGATGCGTGTATTTTTTGATGACTCGTGCGAACGCTTAGCTCATGATGATAATACGCGAGAGTAACTAATATTTTATTAATATATTAAAGTCTGCCATCAATTAAAAACAGAAAGTTAAAATTGTTTCTTAACTTCATAGTTCACGGGTTTTGCATAATTTAAATTTCCAAAACTGGTTTATGCGGTTTAATTCGCCCCTTTTACAAATATAGAAAACGGTATTTGCAATAAACAAAACGATTCTGTTTTTGTTTAAAATTTTATTAATCCCCGATCAGCAGTGGATCGTCTACGCTGGGATTTAATGTAATACCAATCCGCTCGTTGGTATATTGCTACCATTTGTACGGCGAGTTAAGTGATTTCTGTTTGGTAAGATAAGACTATTTGTGCTAGTTGGTGTAATGTACGCAGTCCTCTAAATATCGAAATTTTACCAGGCAAAACAACACGGAATTCAAATATTTGGTATTGGTTACGTAAGAGTTGCTAACCAGTTTTAACTATAATAAGCAATGTTAAGGAAAACGTGTACGTAAGGATTGTTTGGCCCTGGTCCAACGTGCAAAAGGTCGAAAAGAGTAGACGCTTGTATTTTTGCGCTGATAAACCATTATTTTTTTTAATACGTAAAGTTCCGCTGTTAGTTAAGACAGAAAGTAAAACTTAGAGAATTAAGGTTTCTAAGTCTAGTTTTAATAGTAAGCGTCAGGACTGTAAAAATCGCTTAACCGGGAAGACCTATCCGTCCGGATTAAACCATAGGTCCGGTTTATTACAACACAACTAAGGAGACACCGTCTGTGCCAACTCATGAGCTAAGGTGGTATTGTTCTGACGCAATTCGGCCTTCGTTACTCGCATGAAATAAATGATGGTTATATAGAAATGGGGGCTGTAGGGATGCATTTGAAATTTCATTATAATGCATTTCCGTTTTAAATTCTAAATAGCATTTTTTATTATAAATTTAGTCAAGCCGGGCATAGAATCAATAGGACATTACGTAGCAATGATCTGATTAATCGTTTTGTGAAACTAAATTTGGTAAACAAAAACAACACTAAATCAGAGGATTTTAAAATGGGAAATTTTTAATTGCGTAAACAGGTGTGAGCTACGAAGTTTAGAAACCAGTTTTACTTGTTGTCCTGAACTAATAGCTGACCTTGCCATAAAATAAAAGTTTATTCACTTTTAATATTATCGTGAGCTCAGCACATTCGCACGTCTCATCAAAAAGATACACATGTCTACTCTTTTAAACAAAGATTAGGTTATTAGAATTATTTTTTTAAATTTGGGTTGGTGTTGGGTGTTGCCTGTTAAACCTATAACTGCGGAGATCAAAGCGCAACTACGTAATTACGCAATGAGATATCCTAGACGTGCATAAAACTGTTGGAATATAACATTAGTTTCACCAATTATTCCACGCTAGTAATGAAAGCTGAATGGTTTACGTCTAGAAAACCATTTTTTTTGTATAACTCGAACCTTTGGCTCCAATCCGGACGGTTAGAACCCATCGGAACAGAAAATATTTTTAGTATTGGGTCGGCTTATATACACACAACCTTATTGTAGAAGAGTACAACACAGACTAGCGACGTTCTTATTCTTATATTGTATATAGGCCTTTAAAAAACTATGGGCGTAATACCCGTAATGCGTTTCTCCATACCGAAAGCGCACATCTATCGTGCAAAAGCGTCCGATTATTTTTTAAAGTGGGGAGGTCGGAAATACAATATACAAAATGCATCATAGCTTAACAACAACATTATCTCATCATTTGTCCCATACACTGTAAAGTTGTTTCTCTATTGTGTGTGCGCTGCGCCACGCAATAAATTCGCGCTCGAAGATTTTAACAACACTATATTTGTAATAACAACTTTTTATTTTCAAAGGTTCTGCGAGTATATAAACAAATTGGAATACACGAAAACGTGCTATTCCATGCCTAATGGATGTTTGCACAATAGACGCCGCGAATATATAGCTGATAAAGCAACCCACTTGTGCACGCTTTTCTGCATTTTCCGACGCCTATGTATATACCATTTCCTTATATTTTATACAAAGTGTTGATTCATAAGAAATTGCTGGCAAACAACTATTTATTCTAGATCAAGAAGTTAGAGTTTAATGGAACAGAGCTGGGAAATGTAGCTGAATACCTGGTTCCTCATATTCAACATATTGATGAACTTGAATTATGGAATTGCAAACAACTGAACGATGATTGTATGCGGGATTTGTGCACAGCTATCAATGATCGACCGAACAAGGTAAATATTGGGAACCATACTTCAAGTAGCTCCACATCAATCACTGATTTATTATAGATGTGTATGTTTACACAACTGTACCGCAGCTATTACAGTGTTGTTGTACAGCAGTTTATGAGAACTCTATAAAAGTGTTTCCGTTATAAAATACATTAAATCACCAAAGTGTTTATATTGGAATTAGCAACGGCATTTTTTCCATCACTGGAGGCAATGACCAGTGAGGGAACTGTATAAGTGTCTTGTGGCACACCACCAGCCTTCTATAGAACCACATGTGGGGAAATAAATTCTAACCGGAAAGATTTTCGGTGCTATCTTCACCCTGACCACTTGTTTCACATTACCATTTCATGCCCTGCACACTTCTCAGTGATTTGATTGACAGCTCTACCAAACCTAAATCAAGTATAAACCTATGAATTACCATTATGTTAATAAAAAGTCCTATTTAAAATGCCCAAAGATTTATCGTCCCCATTGTATTTCGATTTCAAAGGTGATTATAATTCACTCGATTATTTCAGTTTTCCCCATTATGACGTATTTCACCACTAAGACCGCGTTTTTCTGAGTATCTAGTTTAGCGTTTCCCAACCTTTTTTGGTCGCGGACTATTTCCTTACCAGCGAAAGTCTTTGCGGACTCAAAGTGCATCAATTTTCAATTAGCGTAAGTCAAAAGTGTAGCGTAACTGGACCATGTGCACAGAGCCGGTTTTAGGCCGATTTGACCGATTAGATCAAATTGGGCCCCGCACCTTGAAGGGGCCCCGCGCTAGCGGGGGTCTTTCCGTATTACGAGGTTTAAAATACTACTGAAACGTAAAATAAAACGTGAAATAATATTCCTTATCATAATATCAATTTGTGATGCATCGTAACTAAGTCAAATTTATATTTCTGTGTCTGCCTGTTACGTCATAATGAATATGGTTGCTAAACAATATATATATAATATGTTTGGAAGTAAAACAATATATCGTAAATAAGCATCCACATTACCTTTAATTTGTTTTATAGCAAGTATTAAATGTCTATTTTTGTAGTTTGTATGTACTGGTATGTATTTTATGATATATAAACACCCATAAATTTTGCTATGAAGAGTAGGGGCCCCGCCATCACATTTCTAATTGGGCCCCGCGGTTCCTAGCACCGGGCCTGCATGTGCATACGATACACTACGACAAACTTAAAATTACCTTGAGTTACAATGTCTCGTTAATAAAAACATATCACTGCTGTTTATAACGTTAAAAAATAAAAGTTTTGCAAATTGTTGATGTGCTTGCGGACTCATTTAAACCTTCCACGGACTCATTTGAGACCGCGGACTCGGGTTGGAAAACACTGATCTAGTTAGTTAAGTCTGGGATTGCTGTGTTTTGGATAGCAAGTGTAATTTAAGCAAGCTCATGTTTATGTTTATTATGAGTTAAGACGATTGTGTATAACCGGCCGCCTCCTTGTTCAGTCACAATTTGAAAACCATCATTTCACCAAAATTATTCCCAACATCCTTCCTTCTACAATAATAAGTTCCCAGATATTAGAATATTTAGTTCTTAAATAAACTATGATATTTACAGTGACTTCCTGATTTGGTTAAGTTCCAGGATACCCTGTTGTAACCACTATCGCCAGCGAATCACCATACAGTTCCAACACGGGCTACTATATTAATAAAATTTACAAATATATCAAATCATGTTTTGCCCCCAATATTCCAGCTGCTAAAATTGATATAACTTGATATATTTCAAATGAATATTCAAATTGGTTTGTTTGATAGTTGATTATTGAACATATAATTCACAGGATATATTTTTTGTGGAGTTTTAACATTCCTGTTCTACACAGATCAAACTTACAGTGGTAAGCTATGAGAGGTTGGATGACCACACAGCACAATGTCTGGCTAGGTGTGTTGGCAAAATATCGGAACTGGATTTGGAATGGAACAAACTTTCACCAGAAGGTCAACGTATGTTGCAAGAAGCAATACAACAACTCCCTTCTCCCCAGGTAAGCCTCAGTTTCATGTGATGTTGTGTATGATTGATGGGTTTTAAATGAATCAAGTTTAAAGGATTTAAGCCTACTTGGGCTGTTTATGTAATAATATTTAAATGTATTTTTTAATTAGTTTATCAAATATACTACATATGTTCATAGTCATAAAGACTAAAACACATTATCATCTTTGTTCTATATAAACAATAAAATTATATATAAACAAAAATCACACAAAATTAAGTGTTTTAAGATTTTCGAATAAAAATTTGGCATTAAACAAACTAATGTTTGAATATTCAAATATTTTGTTTCACTTGCCAGTTAGTAAATAGTAACCATAAAATGAAAGAACCAAAATGGGGGCCAACTGTTATGGTTGGAACCAGGTTACTTCATACAATAGCTCATATACAAGAGTGGAGGTTATAACCAGACAGGTTCTCGGTTCGATCTTCACCCTGACCACTTTCTGCGCGGTTGTCTGTATAATGGACTGAGTTGTTTATAATGAGCTTTATTGCCATTAAACACACACATTACCACTTTTATAGTTACCCTGCCCACTTATTTCAATTACCGACAAGTCATACCACAATATTACCCTGCCCCAATCACTAGATATCCTCATCACTACTACAAGATACCCACACCCCCTCTCAAAGCTTGATATTTTGATGCGGCTGACTTTAAAATAAATCACGCCAGCTTGTGTGTTTGTGTTCCACACAGATCAAACTTACAGTGGTAAGTGATTGGAGGTTGGATGACCACCGCAGCACAATGTCTGGCTGGGTGTGTTGGCAAAATATCGGAACTGGATTTGGACTGGAGCAAACTTTCACCAGAAGGTCAACGTATGGTGCAAGAAGCAATACAACAACTCCCTTCTCCCCAGGTAAGCCTCAGTTTCATGTGATGTTGTGTATGATTCGATTTGTTTTAAATAAATCAAGTTTAAATATTTTAAGCTTCTTGGACTGTTAGTTATTTTTTAAATAGTTTATGAAATATACTGCATATGGTCTTAGTCAAAATAACTAAAAACACATTATCATCTTTGTTCTATATAAACAATAAAATTATATATAAACAAAAATCACACAAAATTAAGTGTTTTATGATTTTCAAATAAAATCTTAGCATTAAAATAAACTAATGCTTTTTGTTTCACTTCCCCCCCATAAATAAATAATGACGATCAAATAAAAGTACCAAAATGGGAGCCAACTGTTATGGTTGGAACCAGGTTACTTCATACAATAGCTCATATACAAGAGTGGAGGTTATAACCAGACAGGTTCTCTGTTCGATCTTCACCCTGACCACTTTCTGCGCGGTTGTATGTAAAATGGACTGAATTGTTTATAATGAGTTTTATTGCCATGAAACACACACATTACCACCACTATTATACCCTGCCCACTTATTTCAATTACCGACAGGTCCATACTACAATATTACCCTGCCCCATTCACTAGATATCCTCATCACTACTACAAGATCCCCACACCCCCCTCCCAAAGCTTGATATTTTGATGCGGCTGACTTTAAAATACATCACGCCAACTTGTGTGTCTCTCAAACTTGTTTCAACAAATATTCCTAAATTCTTCCATGTTTTTAACATCATCATCGATGCATTAAATATGTGTGTATCGTCTTTTTCCACATTATGTCTCCTTTGTTAATTAATTTACACTTCAAAACAATTCGACTGACACTAAGACCCCTCCCCTATACACATGGGGTGACATAAAACCATCCAAACCTAATGTATATTTTCCAAAAAAATGGAAAAAAATGTTTCAAAACTAAATTTACTGCACATAAGCCTTAAAGAAACTTTTGCAGAAACATTAATATTCCTATAAAACAATACAAAATATAATGAAGATGCTTAATAATTAATAATACTAAGAAGATAATGATCAATAAATGTGGGAATTATTAATAAAATGTACAAAGATATCAAATCATGTTTTGCCCCCAATATTCCAGCTGGTAAGTTGTAATAACTTGTTATATTTCAAATGAATATTTAAATTAGTTTGTTTGATAGTTGATTATTAAACATATAATACACAGGATATATTCAGTTGTGGAGTTTTAACATTCCTGTTCCACACAGATCAAACTTACAGTGAGAAGCTATGAGAGGTTGGATGACCACGCAGCACAATGTCTGGCTGGGTGTGTTGGCAAAATATCGGAACTGGATTTGAAATGGGACATTCTTTCACCAAAAGGTCAACGCATGTTGCAAGAAGCAATACAACAACTCCCTTCTCCCCAGGTAAGCCTCAGTTTCATGTGATGTTGTGTATGATTGATGTGTTTTACATAGGTTATTTTAAATAATTTATGCTTACTTGGGCTGTTTATGTAATAATGTTAGTCAAAATAGGTAGAAATTCATTATATAACTGTGTTGTTACACACACACAAATTAATGTATTTTAGGGTTTCATAAGTAAATTTAGGCATCAAAACAAACTAATGTTTGAATAATCAAAATATTTTGTTTCACTTCCCCCCGTACATAAATAATGACGATCAAATGAAAGTACCAAAATGGGAGCCAACTGCTATGGTTGGAACCAGGTTACTTCATACAATAGCTCATATACAAGAGTGGTGGTTATAACCAGACAGGTTGTCGGTTCGATCTTCACCCTGACCACTTTCTGCGCGGTTGTCTGTAAAATGGACTGAGTTGTTTATAATGAGCTTTATTGTCATTAAACACACACATTACCACTTATATACCCGGCCCACTTATTTCAATTACCGACAAGTCCATACCACAATATTACCCTGCCCCAATCACTAGATATTCTCATCACTACTACAAGATCCCCACATCCCCTCCCAAAGCTTGATATTTTGATGCTGCTGACTTTAAAACACATCACGCCAACTTGTGTGTCTCTTAAACTTGTTTCAACAAATATTCCTAAATTCTTCCATGTTTTTAACATTATCACCGATGCATTGAATATGTGTGTATCGTCTTTTTTCACATTATGTCTGCTTTATTCATTGTGGAGTTTTAACATTCCTGTTCTACACAGATCAAACTTACAGTGGGAAGCTATGAGAGGTTGGATGACCACACAGCACAATGTCTGGCTGGGTGTGTTGGCAAAATATCGAAACTGGATTTGAACTGGAACATACTTTCACCAGAAGGTCAACGTATGTTGCAAGAAGAAATACAACAACTCCCTTCTTCCCAGGTAAGCCTCAGTTTCATGTGATGTTGTGCATGATTGATGTGTTTTAAATGAATCAATTTTTTGTGATTTAATTAAGCTCATTTGAGCTGTTTAAATAATTATGTCAAAATATTTTTTTTATTTATCAAATATACTACATATGTATATAGTCAAAAGGACTAAAAATGCAATATTTAACTTTGTTGTATATATAAAATAAAATTATATATTAACAAAAAATCAAACAAAATTAAAGAATTCAATGTATTAAAATAAAACGTTGGCATCAAAACAAATTAATGTTTAAATAATCAAAATACTTTGTTCCACCCCCCCATACATAAATAATGACGATCAAATGAAAGTACCAAAATGGGAGCCAACTGTTATGGTTGGAACCAGGTTACTTCATATAATAGCTCATATACAAGAGTGGAGGTTATAACCAGACAGGTTTTCGGTTCGATCTTCACCCTGACCACTTTCTGTGCGGTTGTCTGTGTAATGGACTGAGTTGTTTATAATGAGCTTTATTAACA
>AACT01059154.1:0-16049 GCA_000149265.1 Ciona savignyi | reverse complement strand
ACCAGATCAAGTAGAAATGGTTAACGAAACTTGCGACATTTTATGAAAGTCTATATAAGAAAAGCGCGTTAACCCCGTCCAGAAAATATCTTCACATTTGTCCTCACTGGACATACCGTGTCTAGATGAAAATACCGCGAAAAGGCATAGAATATGCCATAACTGAAGTAAAATGTCGTAAAACCCTGGATACAATGCCAAATAATAAGTCTCCTGGTAGCGACGGTTTTCCAGCTGAATTTTACAAACTGTTTTGGGTTGCCATAAAGTCTTATTTTATGGACGCGCTCCATTTAACAAAAAGAAACGGATATCTGTCGGAAACGCAAAAGCACGGGGTAATAACACTAATTCCTAAACCTAACAAGAATTTATTGCTAGCGACCAACTACCGCCCAATCACTCTTTTGAACGTCGATTATAAAATAATATCAAAAGTTATAAATACCAGAATCAAGAGCCTCCTTCCCCCTTTGATACATCCCGATCAAAATGGGTTCATGAAAGGAAGGTATATAGGTAATAACATTTGACTTTTATTTAACTTAATCGATTATTGTGACTCTGAAAGCATACCTGGGGCAATATTTAACGTGGACTTCTATAAAGCATTCGATACGCTAAGCTGGACGTTTGTCAACCAAATGTTAAAACGATTGAGATTCGGTCAACATATTCAAAATTGGATTAGAACCTTTTATACCGACCCAAGCTGTTCTATTAATAACAATAATCACGTTCCCAAACAATTTAAATCCCAACGTGGCGTTCGTCAAAGTGATCCCTTGTCACCTACATTATTCGTTTTGGCAATCGAAATATTAGCGGTGGAAATTCACTCGTCACAAATCCCCGGCATAACAGTCATGGAGAAGGAGATAAAAAGTGGCCTAACAACGAGATAAAATATCTTGGCATTGTATTACCTATTGGTCGCAACAACAATGGTCGAGATCTTTTTAATATTAATATGACGGAACCTGTAAATAAAACTCTCGAATAAAACTCTGGGCCTCTCGAACCTTGACTCTACTTGGCAAATTAACTGTGATTAAATCCTTATTCATACCGACATTGACGTACAAACTAAGTGTAATACCTACGTCACCACCTATATATAGCGTCTTCTTAAAAAACTTAAACAAAGCATTTTTCACTTTATATGGGGGTCGAAATGGGAACGAATCAAGAGAACTACGCTTTGTAGCGACATTGGTGAGGGAGGGGCAAAAATGCTTGATATTGACGCCTATATCTTGGCATTGCAAGCCAAATGGATAATAAACTTACTAGACTCGGACTACCACGCAGCCTGGAAAGACGTGGAAAATGTATATTTTAGTAAAGCGGCATTAGCAGCAACGCTGCAGTCCAAGTTACGTGAAACGTCCAACGACACCGTCCTGCTATTCCCCTTGCGCGCGCTTCGGACCACGGCAGTAGCTGTTAGACGTGTATACTCCAACGGAACTCGCCTCGATCGCATTAACGACCCTCGCTACCTCTGGTTGAACCCAAATATCAAATCGCGCAATAGAATATTCTTTATTGTGGACTTGGCAGAGGCCGGGGAAACCAACTACTCACAAATTATTAACACCGAGTGTTACTTCCACGGGTGAAGTAACGGGGTTGCTTTGGTTTGAAAATGACTCGTATCGAATAAATGAATAGACAGTTTGTGTCCTCGAATTATAATTTGCGAGCAGGGTTCAAACGGTTACAGATGCGGAACGGAGCGGTGCACGGGCGATGTGGACAGAGATACGGGGATGATACGGACGAGGATACGGGGACGGAGATGATACGGTTTTCTGTAAATTAAAAGTAAAGGGACCAAAATAAATAATTGACTGGTATACGTATACAACAGTAAACAATTACACTCACCAAATTTTGGCTTTAAAACCGGAACGGAAAAAATACGGTATCAGATAAATTATTGTGCTGCAGACTGTACGGTGACTAAGTTAAAAAGAAAGCATGTTCTACCACGCGGTCGGGTATGGATATTGTCACACAAACTACCATTGTGACGTAATTTGGTTGTGGTGCAATTTATGATTTACAATAGACATCAAATAAACCATTAATGGGTCGAGATATCTTACATCCTCCCCCGCCAAAAATGGAAAAATGGGTCATCAGAGCAGTTTCAATTTTTTTACACAAAGAAAAGATTCGAGGCACATTTCAACGAAGAGAAAATACTATACCCATATATACCGTAAGGCGTAACGCCGGGTCAGGTCATGGGGCGCTCCTCTCTCGCTCGCTCACGATCACACAAAGTTTTGCGATAGGCCACTTCATTAACCCAGCGGCAGTCTTCACTTCGACGCTTCTAACGATCCCATGTTTGTCGTGAAACAAGGTGTTCACGCGGCCTAGAGGCCATTGTCCTCGAGGGGCGGAATTGTCCACAAGGAGTACAACATCTCCTTCAGCAACATTGTCATTTTGCTCGTGCCATTTCTGTCAAGAGAATATTGATCGGGGGTACTCTTAGATCCAGCGTTTCCAGAACTCGTCAGCGAGATACTGGACAACTCGGCAGCGTCGTCGGGCGTAGCAATCTGTACTACGTGTCACTGTCGGTGGCGGAGTGATTGTAGGATTGATTTTCAAAAGGTGATTCGGTGTCAGCGGTAGGTCTTCTCCGATCTCCAGCGGTACTTGTGTAAGCGGTCTGGAATTGACAATGTCCTCTACTTCAACAAGCAGGGTATGTAGAAGGTCATCATCGAGCGGCTTGCCCTGCAATAATGCCTGCAAAATAAATTTCACTGAACGGATCAATCGTTACCAAGCCCCACCAAAATGGCTTGCAGCTGGTGGGTTAAATTTCCAGGTTATATTTTTCTGTCTCAGGTAGTCGCTGACTTGATTGCGATTCCATTCTTCTATGCATTCTCAAAGTATTCGCTCGCAGCCGACGAAGTTAGTGCCATTGTCGGAATACAGGTTAGTGACAGGACCTCGTCGGGCTGTAAAACGTCGCAGGGCTTTTATAAACGCGTCGGTAGACAAGTCAGTAGCAACTTCTAGATGGATGGCGCGAGTGGTCATACATGTAAACAGACATCCATACCGTTTTACTTCACTTCTCCTTAACTTGGTCAGTAGCTGGCCGAAGAAGTCCACTCCTGTGTGAGTGAACGGTGGTTCCTCAATTTGCAATCTTGAGGGCGGGAGATCAGCCATGATCTGTCTTTCGGGCCTTGCAGCTCTTCGCTGGCACAGTAGACATCGGGACAGGATACGTCGGGTTGCACCTTTAGCATTTTGCACCTAGTAAGCGCTGAAATAAAATGTTTAGAGTGTGATTCATACCAGAGTCTGCAGCATCAACACTGTGGCAGTGATCGATGAGTAAGTCAGTAAGGTGGCAGTTATCGGGGATAATGGAAGGGGTGGCGTGCTTTGTAGTCAAGACGTACATTGTCCAATCTACCTCCAACGCGTAATATGCCATTATTGAGAATCGGATTCAGTTTGTATACCGGTGACGTAGGAGGCGGATGTCGGGTCGATTGCGTGCGCATCCAATCGGGAAACTCCCGACGTTGCACGAAGCGCACGAGGGCGCTCTCGGCCGATCGAAGCTCCTCGGCGTCAATCGGCGATGTCGGAACTTTTGCGGTGTCCTTCTTCTTTACCTTGTTCTTTAAGTATGCACAAAAACGCAGAATCCATGACGTAGTTATCTTCAATCGATGCAAGGACGAGAAATAACGGATGAATTTGTCAGTGGGTGAGCAGTCGGTTGTTGTCAGAAATACAGATTCCGGTTTCGGCAGGTCGAAACTTCGGTAGATTTGCTCTGTTGGTTGTGGCCGTAAAAATGTAGTAGGCCAGTCTTTAGCGGGCCGGTGAAGGAACTTAGGGCCGGAATGCCACGTTCCTGTCTTCATCAGGGTCCCTGTCGTCGTTCCACGCGACGCTTGATCAGCTGGGTTCAGTTTCGTAGGAACATGTCTCCAGTCGTGTACGCTTGTGTCTGCTTCGATTTGAGAGAGGCGGTTTCGAGAGAAGACCGGGATGTTTTTGCAGTCGGAGAAAAGGCTTTGTAGAACAATTGTCGAGTCCGTCCAGTAAATACACGGGCAATCGTCTAGTCCGAGTTCCCTTTTCACGGTTCGCGATAATTTTACGGCGTCAAGTGCAGCTTCGAGCTCCAATCTGGGGATTGTGTGCTTACCAGAATCGCAGAGAAGAGACTTTCCCATGACGAACGAACATGTCGTGTTGTCGTCCTCGAAGGTGGTTCCAAGGTAGCATACACAGCCACGGGCGGTGGTAGATGCGTCTGCAAATACATGGAGCTGTACCCCGGGCGTCGGATGACGGACTTGTGGTTTGAAGCACCGAGGAATTCTAATTCGGGTCAGTTCATTAAGGCTGTTGCACCAAGCTTTCCATCGCTCGAGCTCGGTGCCAGTGACCTCCTCGTCCCAGTCGGTTTTCATCAAGCAGAGATCTCTGTAAATAAGTCGGGCCTCCAATACAACGGGGGCAACCAAGCCTAATAGATCGAAAAGTGAATTGGTAACGGAAAGCATACCTCGTCGTGTCAGCGGTTTTGTCGGGAGAGTGATGTCGAATCTGAACTCGTCGTCTTGGACGCACCAATTGATTCCCAGAACACGTTCATATACGTCTCCTCCTAGTGGAATATCTTGCATCACATTTGCTCGATCATCGGCCGGAACGGATTCCATCACAGCGGTACTAGTGGATAGCCATTTCGTCAGTTTAAAGCCACCCATTGAAAGCAGATTAAGTAGATCCTTGACCAGTTGGATGCCGGCTTGATCATCAACGGCGGTTACGAGGCAGTCGTCAAATTCTCTGGCGGTTTCGCGCAGGCAGAAAGTTGCGCAGCACGGTGACGAGCGGGCGCCAAACAGGTGCACTTTCATGTGATGCGGAACGGGTGATTTGGTCAGGTCGCCTTCTGGCCACCACAAGAATCTCAGAGCGTCACGATCCTTTGGGGCAACCAGTACTTGATGAAACATTGCTTCTATGTCGGATACGATAGCCACGCGTTCTCTGCGGAATCTCATCAGCACCCCTACCAGTGGGTTCACTAAGTCGGGGCCCTTCATCAGCTTGTCGTTTATAGATTGACCTTCGCATTTTGCTGCACAATCATACACGATACGAACCTTGCTTGGTTTCTTTGGGTTAATTACAGGGTGATGTGGGAGGTACCATAACTTATTTGTAGTGTTCACTTCGTCCTCTGGCACTACTTCTGCGTACCCATTGTCCAATATCATCGCCATGTATTTTGTATACTTTAGGGAAAACTCGGCGTCTCTCGCCAGTCGCTTCTTCAAACTTGATAGTCTGCTCCTTGCCATTGGCAGGCTATCCGGTAAAACGGTGCTGTCGTCTTACCATGGCAGCGGCAGTTTGTAGTGGCCTTCTACTCTTTCAATTCGGCGCGTCATTATATCGTAAGCCATGACGTCTTCTTTTGAGTACTTCATGCCAAACTCCGACGCCTCCTTGTGGCTTCGAAGCCAGCACATCAATGTTTCCACGTCGTCGGTTGCAGCAGTATCGGAGGAGGGGAACACATCACCAACGTCATTGATCAGTAAGTCCTTTATAGCTTCGTCACTTCCTGAGTCTGCTGTGGCTTGAAGTAAGAATCCGGCTGCACCCTCTTCGTTCGGCGAGCTGTCCAGCGACGGTCCTTTCAACAGCCAGCCTAGGGGGATCCGGATAGCGTCAGGCGTCTCGCGTGGATCTGGTGCGAAGCGACTTTCCAGGCACCGGTATGCCATTGCGTTGTCGTTGCCGATCAACAGCATCACTTCACCACCGGGAATTTGTGGCAAGTCCACTCCACGAAGGTACTTATATCGGTTTAGTTTATTGGGCTCTGGAATCTTGCTCGGTGTAGCGGGAATTACCTTAATGAGCGCAACGTCGGGCAGTTTAAGCTCTTCGCCGCCAGCAAGCGGGAGGACTGTTAACGAGACGGAAGTCGTTTTAACAATGATCGGTTCGGAAGTAGTCATTGTACACAGGTCAAAGTTCGCGGCGCGACCAGTCGGCGTAGCTTGTACCTGATCGGCCAGTCGACGGTCACAGAATGTGCGGTTCGCTCCGGAATCGAGAAGAGCGTACACTCTCGTCTCTTTGCCTCCGCTTCTAACGCGTACGGGGACAATGTCTAAATATGCGGAAGTCGGTATTACGGTGTTTTTCTTAGCGCTAAGCAAGTGCATGCATGCTTTAACAGTCGTGTTGTTCTCAATTTTATCTGGGGTTCTGGGTATCCATCTTGGGTCATGGAGTAATGTGTGGTGGAAGTTGCCGGTGCAACCTTCTACACTGCATTTGATTTTGTGTGGGCATTGTCGTGTGGAATGGCCTGCCTTTAAGCATTTAAAGCACAGGCCGCATTCCCGGATTACGCGCTTACGTTGTTCGTAAGATTTATTCTTGAAGTAGCGACAGGCGCCAATCAAGTGTGGTTTCTTACAGACAGGGCACTGCAGCCCGGACGGTTTCGGAGTGGGAGCGGCAGCAGTGCGAGACTCGGCTGTCACGTTCACATTGTAAGCCGACACTTTCGGTTTTCGGGCAGTAGTAATTACGGGATTGGTGGACTTTAGCAGTAAACACTTGCCATACACAGAGTTAGCTTCGCGACTCTGTTCTCTAACGAAGTAAGCAAAGTCTTTAAAAACAGCTATCGCACCTGTTTTGTCCTATATACTCAGCGCCTTAGATATCCATTTCTTTCTCAGTTCCAATGGTAGCTTGTCGATATGAAGCCAACAGAGTCTACCGTCGATTTTACCCTTGCCTTTTCCAGGGACGCGCAGCAGTTTCGGAGTAGTAAGGCCAATTTCTCCAGCGCTTCGTGGTCATCTGCGGGCACCATCGGGAATTCCTGCAACAAGCTTTCGCACCGTCGTGCTATTATATGGGGTTGACCATATCTTTCGAATAATTCTTGCATGGCTGTTTCGTAGCCATCATTTTTGTAATTATCTACGGAGTTATGCTTAATTTTCTCACAGACGGGCTCTGTGCAATGTTGGAGTAGGTATACTAATTTAAGGTCGTATGAGTCTACTTTGTCGGCAATATGTACTTGGTATCGGTTGACGAAGGACCAGTTGTCCATCGGATCTCCATTAAATTTTCGTACGATTGGTTTGGGTAGAAAGCGTTCACCTACCTCTTGGTGGTTAATGTGACGGAGTGGTGAATCTCGTCGTATACGAGTCGGTGATAGCTGTGTACGTCGTTGTTGATTGCGCATTAGGGAGCGATCAGCATATCGGGACGGTCGGTTCTTATGCTGTGTTGTCACGTGTTCTCTTTCGTCGCTCACCCGGATGTCGGACGGAAACGGTGGCGAAAGACGTTCGGTGAAGGGAAGATGTGACAGAGCGCTGTCCTTCGGGCGCACAACGGGCGGGGCGTACAGAGTAGAACGTTGTGGTGGCTGCGCTGCGATCGGTGTTATCTCGTTGCGTGATTGTTCAGTGGATGTTGTCTGCTCTAGAAGCGGTGTCGTTGAGCCAGCATATTGGCGGGTTTGAACTTCTTTGTGTCTGGCCTCAGGAATGGATGCTTCCTCCCATGCCCTAGCTTCAGCTTCAGCCAATTCTAGTTTTCGCCGGGATTCACGGTCGGCAAGTTCCTCTTGTAATTTTCTCTCTCTTTCAGCGAGTTTTCTTTTATGTTCCTCTGTTTCAGAGAGCAGTTTTCTTTTATGTTCCTCTGTTTCAGCGAGCAGCTTGCTTTCTTCTTTTCTCTCTAAGTCTTGTTGTCGCGCAAGCCTAGCCAGTTCAAGCTTTACCTTGCTATCTTTTAGCTTAAAGCTGCGCATCGAGCTTGTAGTGCTTACAACGCTTACTGATTCGTGCTTTTCACTTAGTGATGTGGTTGAATTAGGTGGTGCTGGTATATCTGACTGCTTGGCTTCTTCAATGTTGTCAAGCCATTGTTCTACACGGTCTTCTAGTTGGTTATCAAAGGTCGAGGTGCGCTGACGGTGGGTTGGATCAGTTTGCTCAGTTTGAAAACGATGTTACTTCCACGGGTGAAGTAACGGGGTTGCTTTGGTTTGAAAATGACTCGTATCGAATAAATGAATAGACAGTTTGTTTCCTCGAATTATAATTTGCGATCAGGGTTCAAACGATTACAGATGCGGAACGGAGAGGTGCAGGGGCGATATGTGGTGATACGGGGTCGATATGGACAGAGATGATACGCAGTGGGGATGATACGTGGATGATACGGTTTTCTGTAAATTAAAAATTAAGGGACCAAAATCAATAATTGACGGGTGTACGTATACAACAGTAAGCAATTACACTCACCAAACGTTAGCTTTAAAACCGGAACGGAAAAAATACGGTATCAGATAAATTATTGTGCTGCAGACTGTACGGTGACTAAGTTAAAAAGAAAGCATGTTCTAACACGCGGTCGGGTATGAATATTGTCACACAAACTACCATTGTGACGTAATTTGGTTGTGGTGCAATTTATGATTTATAATAGACATCAAATAAACATTAATGGGTCGAGATATCTTACATCCTCCCCGCCAAAAATGGAAAAATGCGTCATTAGAGCAGTTTCAATTTTTTTTACACTAAGAAAAGATTCGAGGCACATTTTTAACAAAAAAAACTATACACAATATATATAGTAGGGCGTAACGCCGGGTCAGGTCATGGGGCGCTCCTCTCTCGCTCGCTAACGATCACACAAAGTTTTGTGAAAGGCCGCTTCATTAACCCAGCAGCAGTCTTCACTTCGACGCTTCTAACGATTCCATGTTTGTCATGAAACAAGCTGTTCACGCGGCCCAGAGGCCATTTCCTCGAGGGGCGGAATTGTCCACAAGGAGTACAACATCTCCTTCAGCAACATTGTCCTTTTGCTCGTGCCATTTCTGTCGAGAGATTATTGATCGTGGGTACTCTTGGATCCAACGTTTCCAGAACTCGTCAGCGAGATACTGGACAACTCGGTAGCGTCGTCGGGCGTAGCAATCTGTACTACGTGTCACTGTCGGTGGCGGAGTAATTGTAGGGTTGATTTTCAGAAGGTGATTCGGTGTCAGCGGTAGGTCTTCTCCGATCTCCAGCGGTACTTGTGTAAGCGGTCTGAAATTGACAATATCTTCCACTTCAACAAGCAGGGTACTGCAAAATAAATTTCACTGAACGGATCAATCGTTCCCAAGCCCCACCAAAATGGCTTGCAGCTGGTGGGTTAAATTTCCAGGTTATATTTTTCTGTCTCAGGTAGTCGCTGACTTGATTGCGGTTCCATTCTTCTATGCATTCTCGAAGTATCCGCTCGCAGCCGACGAAGTTAGTGCCATTGGCGGAATATAGGTTAGTGACAGGACCTCGTCGGGCTGTAAAACGTCGCAGTGCATTTATAAACGCATCGGTAGACAAGTCAGTAGCAACTTCTAGATGGATGGCGCGAGTGGTCATACATGTAAACGGACATCCATACCGTTTTACTTCACTTCTCCTGAACTTGGTCAGTAGCGGGCCGAAAAAGTCCACTCCTGTATGAGTGAACGGTGGTTCGTCAATTTGCAGTCTTGACGGCGGGAGATCAGCCATGATCTGTCTTTCGGGCCTTGCAGCTCTTCGCTGGCACAGTAGGCATCGGGACAGGATACGTCGGGTTGCAACTCTAGCATTTTGCACCCAGTAGTGCTGAAATAAAATGTTTAGAGTGTGATTCATACCAGAGTGTGCAGCATCAACACTGTGGCAGTGATAGATCAGTAAGTCAGTAAGGTGGTAGTTATCGGGGATAATGGCGGGATGGCGTGCTTTGTAGTCAAGACGTGCATTGTCCAATCTACCTCCAACGCGTAATATGCCATTATTGAGAATCGGATTCAGTTTGTAGATCGGTGACGTAGAAGGCGGATGTCGGGTTGATTGCGTGCGCATCCAATCGGGAAACTCCCGACGTTGCACGTAGCGCACGAGGGCGCTCTCGGCAGATCGAAGCTCCTCGGCGTCAATCGGCGATGTCGGGTACGGTTGTGTGGCCGAATGGTTAACGCGACCGATACATATACCGACTCTTATACAAAAAACGGTCCTCGTGACGAGCCCATTATGGGTTCGAAACTTGGCTCGGTTAAAAAAAAATAATAAAAAAAAAAAAAAAAAAAAAAAAAAATCGGCGATGTCGGAACTTTTGCGGTGTCCTTCTTCTTCACCTTGTTCTTTAAGTATGCACAAAAACGCAGAATCCATGACGTAGTTATCTTCAATCGATGCAAGGACGAGAAATAACGGATGAATTTGTCAGTGGGTGAGCAGTCGTTTTCATTTTTTATGGTAGTTCTGTAGTGAACGGAACCTTGCGTTGTATTTCACGTCTAAGTAATTTTGGTCTTCTGTAGTTCACAGGAGGGTTAAAAGGCACAAATTTCAGGTGGATAAAATGTGTTTTATGCTATACCGTAGTAATTTTCCATTGCTAAATTTGTTTCCATTATTTTTAGTTACCGCCACTTCGCCACGTCATCACGCATCAACATTTACTTTGTATGTCAATGGTTAGCGTAATACAAAACAAAATTCAGAGTGGCGCGTAAGACTGAGTTCTGCCGACAGTCCGAAAAAGATTAGGCACACGGCGCTGCCGAAACAGTAACTGAAATTTCTCTGTAATCAACGTTCATTCATTCGCAATGAGCGAAGCCGCGGGAGGCATTGGAGATGGAAAGAGGTCGATCGACGAGTGTAATGTTGACGAACAAAACATTACCGTAAGAAGGAAAATTCCAAAAGATAATGCACCCAAGATTGCAAACGTTAATGAAGGAAATCGATGACATGGAACTAATATTTCGAAAATGTGTTGCCGACGCAAATGCACAGTTGATATTTTGCAACAACCTCGAAGAGTTGCAAAGAAAAGTTGCAGAAGCGGTAAAACACAAAGAAAATCTTGAAGAGATGATCAACCGATTGAAGCACATGGATTCGACGGTTGTTGAGAGACTCCCAAGATACGACAAAATCATGGATGAAATGCTGAGTAATGCGAGAACGACAATTACGCAGCTGAGAGAAGAGCGAATGTCCACATATTCCAAAAGTAGGTCTTCTAATAAACATTCAAGGCGCGTCTCAATAGACGAGGAATTTAAGAAGAAAAGGTACGAAAATGAAGTGGCATCTGCTGCCTTATCAGCAAAGCTACCTTACATAGAAAAGGAAAAGGAGCTACGAATGCGACAAATCAACGCCGAAACGGATCTCGAGATTACCAAAGTAAGTAAGGAAATTGCGGGAAGGGCTGCCACAAGCGCTGCATGTTTAGATGCTGAACGCGTAGAAAATCCTTATGGGATTTATGCGGAAGATCTAACTGATAGTATACCACCGCCAATCTGTACTGGAGAAGTTGGTTCATCGACGGGTAGATTCACACCGTTTCGGACGCCAATCTTGGAAGCAGCAACGACACGGCATTCTGCACGTGAGTCTCAACAGTTTAGGTCTTTACCAGCGGTACATCGCTTGCCTACCATAAAGTTAGACATATTTGACGGAAATGTTTTAAAGTTCCCAGCATGGGAAACGGCGTTTGACGCGCTCGTGGAATCTAACTCAATATGTGTTGCACAGAAGTTGAACTTGTTAAATCAACACCTTAAAGGCGAACCTAAAATGTTGGTTGATGGTTTCTTTCTCCTTCAAAGTGAGCACGCATACGTAGAAGCAAGAGAAAAGTTGAAAGAACGGTATGGAAACGAAAGCGTAATAGCAAAAGCGTTTATTGATAACGTTTATTCTTGGCCTAAGATCTCTCAAACTGATTTTGGTGGACTTCGTCGGTTTTCCGATTTTCTAAATCAAGTGGAAATCGCTAAACAACGTATATCTTGCTTAAATGTTTTAGATTATCGTACCGAGAGTGTGAAAATTCTTTCACGATTACCACCGTTTGTCTTAAACCGGTGGCGCGCAGAAACGGCTATATGGAAAACGTCACATTCGGGAAACTATCCACCTTTTTCAGAATTAGCAAAATTCATCACTAAAACTGCCGATCAGGAGAACATTCCGGAGTTACAAGAGCTACATGTGTCTAGCAATAGAAGAATAGGGCCAAGTGCAATCCGAGGCAACCGTAACGTGAATTCCTTTAGTACCAGAGCACAAGACCGGGAGCGACGTGTGAGCGAGCAATATTGCTACTATTGCAAGGGAAGACACCACATCGACGATTGCAGTGCGTGTGCCAAAATCACGAGGCGAGATAGGCACGAATTTATCCTAAACAACAGAATATGCTTTTCATGTGGATCAAGTCAAGATCACATCGCGAGGTACTGTCGAAACCGGGTGACTTGTAAGGTATGTAATAAACTACATCTGACCTCGTTACATATCAATACGAATATCGAAAGAACAGGCTGCCTCTGTACTTCTACTAAACTAAATGAATGTGGCATAGACCAATCCATGATTGTACCGGTAAGAGTATGCAGTAGAGCTAATCCTACTCTTCAAATCAAGTGTTACTGTATACTAGACGCCCAATCAAATAACTCATTCATATCAGACGGGCTAAAGACACAGCTCGGGCTGCAAGGGACGTCTACGTTGGTGGAACTAAGCACGATGCTGGGCAGCAAAGATGTGGTCTCTAGCGAAAAGATATGCGATCTGGAGGTGCAGAGCTTCGACGGCAAGGTTTCTTTTAAAATCCCATACGTGTTCGTTAGACCCGACATACCAGCAAGTCGAAGCCAAATCCCTCGACGAGAGCACGCACGAAAGTGGAATCACTTAAAAGGAATGTCAAGTAAGATAGTTTCCTACCAGCATAATCTGGAAATAAGTATGTTACTTGGAACGAACGTCCCTGGTGCAATCAGACCGAGAGAAATAGTGGCGGGAGACGAATGCCAACCGTATGCACAGCGTTCAGCTCCTTGGTTGGGGCATAGTAAGGAGTTGTGCATACACAGGAGGTTTGGGGTATTCCTATTTGACTCGAGTTATTTCGCATCGCTGCGTTGGGTATAAGAAAGTGGAGGAGAGTCCAATACAACGTTTTATAACCCCATTTCAATCAAAAGAGTTAATTAACCCAATACAAATTCGAAACTGGCTCGAGTCGGATTTTCAAGAAAGAACTAACAATGCGAAGTCTGTATCGCAAGAGGATCGAAAGTTTTTAAGTATCCTTGACAAAAACATCCAACAAGGAGACGATGGCCATTATGTTATGCCACTGCCATTAAGAAACGAAAATATAAGACTTCCCAATAATCGAATTTGTGCAGAAAAACGTTTATGGCAACTGAAGAGACGTTTTACCAGCAATCCAAAATATAAGGAAGATTACGTCAAGTTCATGGCAGATGTCATAAGCAAGTACGCGGAACCGGTATCAGAAACTAACAAAGATGATGGAAAGGTAAATTACATACCCCACACCGGAGTGTACCATCCAAAGAAGCCCGAAAAAAAAAGAGTCGTGTTCGACTGTTCTGCCAGGCACCAAGGTATATCTCTTAATGATTGTTTGCTGCAGGGACCCGATCTACTATAACGCGTTGGTGGGAGTTCTATGTCGTTTTAGACAAAACAGAATTGCCTTTACAGCGGACATTGAAGGCATGTTTCACCAGTTTCATGTCGCAGAACCATACCGCGATTTACTTCGTTTCCTCTGGTGGGAAGATGGCCAAACTGATAGGCGAGTGAAAGAATATCGTATGAAGGTACATATTTTTGGCGCAGCAAGCTCTCCGGGATGTGCAAATTTCGGACTTAAACGTGCTGCAGATGACGGAGAAAAGGAATTCGGCATCGAAGCTGCAAATTTCGTAAGAAGGGATTTCTATGTTGACGATGGGATCACGTCAACGCCGGACAATGAGTCAGCGATTGCTCTTGTTGAACATAGCTCACGCTTGTGCGCGAGAGGCGGTTTGCGCCTTCATAAATTTCTATCAAACAGTAGAAATCTACTGCTTAAGATTAACGAAGCCGATCGCAGTGCAAGTTTGAAGCATGTGGACTTGCACAGCAACCCGCTACCTGTGGAAAGAGTTCTTGGGCTCGCATGGAACGCAGAGAAAGATGCATTTTGTTTTAAAATGTCTTTAAAAGAAACCCCTTTAACCAGGCGAGGAGTACTATCGACAGTCAGTTCCATTTATGATCCTTTGGGGTTCCTTGGGCCAGTCGTTCTGGAAGGAAAACAAATTCTTCAACAGATGTGCATTGAGAAAACCGATTG
Organism: Ciona savignyi; assembly: GCA_000149265.1. Lineage (NCBI taxonomy): Eukaryota > Metazoa > Chordata > Ascidiacea > Phlebobranchia > Cionidae > Ciona > Ciona savignyi. The sequence goes on along the minus strand of AACT01059154.1, from coordinate 1,757 downwards.
GGACGATCCACTTCCAAATAATCTGCGTGCACGATGGGAATTTTGGAAGCAAGATTTAAAACAACTCGAAAATCTAGAAATTGGACGCTGCTTCCAACCACCAAACTTTGGTCGTATTTTATGCAGAGAACTTCACCATTTCGCCGACGCCAGTACCGTTGGGTATGGTCAATGTACTTATATGCGTCTAGTTAGCGAGTCTGGTAGTATATCGGTCTCGCTTGTTATTGGAAAATCTAGAGTTGCCCCTTTAAAACCAATGACAGTGCCAAGATTAGAATTAACTGCCGCCTTGGTTTCTGCACGTATGTCAGCTTACCTGCAGAAACAACTTGGTCCCGAAACGTACGAGAACTACTATTGGAGTGATAGTAAAGTGGTGTTGGGATACCTTGCTAATGAAGCAAGACGGGTTCACGTTTTCGTCGCAAATCGGATACAGGAAATACGAGAGATAACTGACGTCACTAGATGGTTTTACGTTAATTCAAGCGACAATCCTAGCGACTCTGCAAGCAGAGGAATGCATCCACGCTGATTTGCAACAATGTCAAAATGGTTTTGCGGACCAGAGTTTCTATGGAAGGAAAACGTTTCGTATCCGCCCCCATTTATGTCCGTGATACAAGATGATGAAGTACAAAAACAAATTTCCATAGAAATGAAACGAGTAACCGTACTTACTACTACTTCATCGTTAACTGGCTTTGAGCCTCAGAGATTAACACACATTTCTTCTTGGTTTCGAGCAAAACGAGCTATCGCTAACGTAGTGCGGTTCTCGCGTAGACTGCAAAAGTCGGTCAATTCATCGGATATTAACTGTGCAGCTCTCGCAGAAGCAGAGTTGATGATTTTAAGTACCATGCAGCGGTGGCATTTTCCAGCAGAGATTGCCCGAATTAACCATGGCAAAAGTGTCGGTGCCATAAGCACATTGCATCGTCTCAATCCGTTTTTGGACGCGAGCGGTGTTTTACGTGTTGGAGGAAGAATAGGCAGTGCTGAATGTAACTATGTTATCAAGCATCCAGCAATTATACCAAAATAAACTCACATTGCAATGCTAATCATAAGACATTGCCATGAGATGGTAAATCATATGGGAAGAACTACAACGCATAACTGTATTCGTCAACAAGGTTATTGGATTATGCACGGTTCCAAGTCAGTATCCCGATATATCAACAACTGTGTTATATGTAAGCGACACAGAGGATGTCTGCAGGTGCAACAGATGGCCAATCTACCCTCGGATCGACTTAAAGAAGGCGCACCCTTTACCTACTGTGGTGTAGATTGCTTCGGTCCTTTTTTAATTAGAAACAAGCGTTCCACAATAAAGCGCTACGGCGTATTGTTTACATGTATGTCTACGAGAGCGATACATTTGGAGTGTGCGCATTCTCTCGACACTGATTCGTTCATTAACGCCTTGCGTCGATTCTTAGCTCGCCGTGGTCCAATCGAACAACTTCGTTCTGACTGTGGAACAAACATAGTGGGTGCTAGAAACGAACTGTGTTATGCACTAAAGTCTTTGGATGACAAGCAAGTAAAGAAATTTGCTTTGGAGAATGGGTTTGACTGGATTGATTTTAAATTCAACGTTCCTCACGCAAGCCATATGGGCGGAGTTTGGGAGAGGCAAATCCAAACAGCTAGACGAGCGTTGGAACCATTACTTGCCAAGTGCGGCGAGCAACTTGATGACGAAGCCTTTAGTACGTTCCTAACTGAAGTTGAAAATATAGTAA
>AACT01059135.1:0-24552 GCA_000149265.1 Ciona savignyi | reverse complement strand
TGATGCTGTGTTGTCGCGTCTTCTCTTTCGTCGTTCACCCGTATGTCGGACGGAAACGGTTAAAGACGTTCGGTAAAGGGAAGACAGAGATCGCTGTCCTTCATGCACACCACTGTGATTGTTCGGCGGATGTAGTGTGCTCTAGAAGCGGTGTTGTAGAACCAGCATATTGGCGGGTTTGAAATCGTTGTGTCTGGCCTCAGGAATGGATGCATCTTCCCATACCTTAAACTCAGTTTCAGCCAATTTTCGTTTTCGCTGGGATTCACGGTCGGCAAGTTTCGTTTGCAATTTTCTCTCACTTTCGGCTGTTTTGGCAAGCAGTTTTCATTCTTCTTTTCTCTTTACCGCCCGATGGTCTAGCGGTTAAGTGCGTCGCCTTTCAATCGAAAGGTTGCAGGTGCGAAACTGGTCGCTAGCTAGTCGGTTGTGTCCTTGGGCAAGGCACTTTACGGACATTGCCTGAACCCAGCGGATTAATGGGTTCTACCAAATTGAAGGAACGTGTCTATCATATACAACACACTGCGATAGCTCCGGTAACCCGACGATGGGCGCGAGGTGATCTGACGATTGCCCGTGTGATAACCCCCTAGGTTTTCCCATTCACGGGGATAAACATGAATATCCTATCCTATCCTTTACGTCTCGTTGACTCGCAAGCTTAGCCAGCTTAAGTTTGATCTTGCTGTCCTTAAGTTTAAAGCTGCGCATCGAGCTTGTAGTGCTTACAATACTTATTCGTTGTCACTGAGTGACGTGGTTAGCTTAGGTGGTACTGGTGTATATGGCTGCTTGGCTTGTTCAATGCTGTGAAGCCATTGTTCTCCGCGGTCTTTAAACTCGCCCTTCTCTTGGGTAATTATGGGTCCCATTTGGAAAAATGGGACACATATTGTTTTTGTCCGTTTTTTTTTCTTTTTTTTTTGTTTAACAAACGCTTGACAGGCATGGCTTGTGTACCCAATATCTACCAAACAGGGTAATGGAATCTTAATCACACTTGGTAATTTGTTAGACAACATAGTCTAGATATGCAGAAACCATAAATTTGGGTGATAAATCTTGGGGAATTCCCCAGGAACGTTAAAAACCAAAACGGTTTTTCTTTCTAAAAAATTAGCTTATTTGGGCATAGCGCTTGAACGCCTGCTCCAATTTAAATTAAATTTGGTGGAATATAAGGTTATTAGCAACTACTTCACCACTTAGATGAAAGAAACAAAATTTTCCTGGGAAAAACCCTAAAAATAAAGATTTATTCCTAAACCATGATTGTGACAGGTATGATTTGTGGACCCGTCATCCACCAAAAGGGGTAATAGAATCGCAATAAAACTTTGTCATTTGTTTGACAACATGGTCCAAATATGCAGAAACTAAAATTTTGGGTGACAAATCCAGGCGAATTCCCTTGGGACATTAAAAACCAAAACAGTATTTTGTTCTAAAAAATGGCTTTTTTTGGGTGTAGCGCTAGAATGGCTGCTCCAAATTTAATCAGATTTGGTGGAATGTAAGTGCATTAGCTACTAATTTAACAATTAAAAGAAATAAAAAATTATCTAGGGAAATATCTCAAAAACTAAAAGTTTGTCCTTAAATCATAGTTTGACAGGCATGCCATGTCACCCCGATATGTACCAAAAGGACTACTAGGATCGCAATAAAAATTGTGAATTATGAGACAATATGGTTAAGATATGCAGAATCCAAAATTTTGGGTCATAAATCCAGGGAAATTCTCCCCAGTACGTTAAAAACCAAAACGGTATTTTTTTCTAAAAATAGTTTTTTTTTGGTATAACGCTAGAACACGGCTGCTCCATTTTCAATCAGATTTGATAAAATGTAAGTGCATCAGCCACTGATTTAAATCTTAAAGGAAATAAAAAAATATTTAGGGAAATACCCTAAAAAATAAGATTTTGTTCTTAAATAATATTGATAGTGACAGACATGCCATATTGCCCCGACATCTCCAACAAAGAATCGTCAAATCGGATTATGACTTTAACAATTGTTAGATAACATGACCAAGATATGTCAACACAGAAATTTATGTACTGAACCCAGGGGAATTTCCCGAAGCCATAAAAAACTAAAGCGGGCTGTTTGGGGAATTTAGCTTTATTTCAATACAGTGCTTGCTTGACAACAGGCTTTAATTTAAAACATTCGTCGTGAAATGTTAGTGAATCTTACACGAATATTCTTTTTCTAACTACGTTTGGTTTAATAACTATGGGACCCATCCGTTTATGCTTGCAGAAACAAAACTATTGCAGTCCGTTTAAAACTTTCTGGACGTTTGAATAACATGGACCTGGCGTGCACATATCTCACAATAAATATGTTGGGTAATGCACATGGATAATAAGATTGTTACCTCAGACACCCATGCGTTTATGCTCGCAGTAACAAACTACAACATCGGTGTATAAAATACAAACTGTGGTTAGGGACCCTGTAGCATGAATATATGGCATACAACATGTGGTTTACCAAATAGTGGTGGTTAAACACGTGGTTGACACTTTCTAGTGTCTTTACACTTTTCTGTTAATTTGAGGCAAAAAATCGTTGGGCGGGAATTGAGTACATAGTGTAATCAGTGTTTTGGTGGTCGGTTTCAAGTTCGTTTAAAAATGTGCTAAGAACAGATGTGCCAGTAGGCTTCACCATAAGGCTTTCAGCAAGGACGTATTTTGCTGCTAGGTTACGGTAGGTGGAAGCTACAGCTTCCTTTGGTTGGTTATCCACGGCCGAGGGGTACGGTGACGGCGGGTTGGATCAGTGTTCCCACTTTGCTCAGTTTAAAAACGATGTTACTTCGAGCAACGGTTCTAGTTTGAAAATGAGGTGTATGGTTGAGTAAACACACAGTTTACGTTTTCTGGATATGATTGGTGGTCAAGGGTTAGGATATCTTACATAGCTCTTATTTATAGTAAATGCCTTTGATTTTCGCCGTTTTCGTAAAAAAAAACTACGTCTAATCTGCATTCTTCTTACCAAATAACGAACACATGGAATACGTTAATGCCTATATTATGTGTCGAATCATACGTTGTAGTCCAAGGTTGGAATCTATGCATGGTAAAACACAGTCTGCTGTACAAGTTTTTACTGGCTTAGGCCTTCACACAAAAACGTGTCGTTCCGACGTTTTTAAAATAAAACGCATTGTCTCTTATGCGTCGATTCACACCTTTCCGATTTTGATGCAAACGACACGTTTTTTGTCGCACGACGAAAAACATGTTTTTCCGAAATAGAGCAAGTGCTATTTTTTATCACATGTTTTTATCGGACATAGCAACAAAATTGTTTAAATTTGCTTATGGTTTACATTTTTTGCTTTAACGACCGGTATCAATAGCCTTAACCTTCCACAGAACAATCGACCTTCAACATCCAAGTTCAACAACGTAGTGGAGCCAGTACAACCTAAACGAGCGAGACTACATTATGAACAGCAGCTCGTACAAACGAATGTTGGACAGCAGCTCGTACAACCGAATGTTGGACAGCAGCATGTACAACCGAATGTTGAGCAGCAGGACGTACAACCAAATGTTGGACAGCAAGACGTACAACCGAATGTTGAACAGCAGCACGTACAACCGAATGTTGAACAGCAGCACGTACAACCAAATGTTGGACAGCAGCTCGTACAACCGAATGTTGAACAGCAGCACGTACAACCGAATGTTGAACGGCAGCTCGCACAGTACGATGTTGAACAACAAATCGCATGGTACAATGTTGGACAGCAGCTCGTACAACCGAATGTTGGACAGCAGCACGTACAACCAAATGTTGGACAGCAAGACGTGCAACCGCATCAACCGAATGTTGGACAGCAGCACGCACAATACAATGTTGGACAGCAGCTCGCACAGTACAATGTTGAACAACAGCTCGCACGGTACAATGTTGGACAGCAGCTCGCACAGTACAATGTTGGACAGCTCGTGCGATCGACCAATGTTGAGCAGTTTATTGAACATCAACAGAAGTTCGTACAATCAAACATTGAACATCAACATGGAGACACTATCATCAACCAATATCCTGAACCTCCACCTGTTGATGTTAACCCACTTGGTGAGTGCAGGTTCAAAATCGTAAATATCTTTACTAAGAATTTAAATAAAGAGTTAAAATAATCCAGTTTACCTCCACAAATTCAGTGTTTCGTCTAATTTTTAAAGTTGCAATTTTTAACATATACGGTTATACATCATTAAAAGTTTGTGGATATAATGTAAATTGTATTGTTTTGCTAAATTAAAAATAATCGTACTTAAAATTAGTTTTAGTATTGTATATAACTCTAAACAGATGGATTCAAATTATATTAATTCTCGAAAGCCTTTAACCATACCATATGGGAAAATGCCACTAGAGTCGACAAACTTGCCTCTCCCTATGTGTTTAGAAAAAAGGACGGTAATTCCTGCTATTGGGAAAATGTATAATTAGGCTAATTTGCAGCATTTTATCTGCAAATTAGAAAACAACAGAACTAGAAATAAAATAAGTTAACCCTTTGAAATCCCCAATATTAAATTAAGCAGATGCAAGCATATACACTGCAAGAGATAGTCAACAACGTATTTACTTCCATTATTTTAAACCATACTTAAGGTTTACGCTATATGTTCTACAAACAGAAACGATCGATTGTTACTTAATTCTCACGGTATATCAAAGTGAATAACTTGATGTTAGTGCAAAGCGTTATAGCATACTGATTAGGCCTACTGATTTAAGAGTGTTATTGATATGTTTAGTTTTCCTGCTGATGTTATAATTTTTTAAATTTAAAGTGTTAAATGCTTTCCACTCACGAAACATCGGCTTTTAATGAATAAACGGCGTCAAAATACACAACGGATATCGTGCTTAAAATTCTTATTTTTTCGGGATTTCCCTAACGTTAAATACTTTCAATTGTTCACTGCATATCAATACACATAAGCATATTTCTATAAATTATCGGTCACATATTGTTTTTGTCCGTTTTTTATTTAATTTTTTGTCAAACGCTTGACAGGCATGGCATGTCGCCCCGACATCTACCAGAACAAATAATGGAATCGTAATGAATAATGGAATCGTAATGGGGGCATAGCGCATGAACGTCTGCTCTAATTTTGATCAGATTCGGTGAAATGTTAGACCATTACACACTATGTGCCAATTAAAAAAAGAAAACATTTACTTAGTGTTATTTTCTTGAAAACGAAGATGTGTTCCTAAAATATGATTGTGACAGGCATGCCATATCGCACTGACATCGCAAAAAGGAGTTATCAAATCGGATTAAAACTTTAAGAATTGTTACAAAACATGACCCACTTATGTAAAAACAGAAACTTATATACTAAACCCAGGGGAATTTCCTAAAACCATGAAAAACTAAATCGGACTGTTTTGGCAATTTAGCTTCATTTTACTGCAGCGCTTGAAAAGAAGCTATAATTTAAACCTTTTTGCTGAAATGTTCGTAAATTTAAGATGTTATTCTTTATTTAACTACACATGGAAAATAAGTTTGGGTTTGTTAACTATGGGACCCATGCGTTTATGCTTGCAGAAACAAACTACATACTCGGTGTATAAAATATAATTTGTGGTTAGGGTCCCTGTAGCATGAATATATGGAATATAACATGTGTTTTACAAATAGTAGTGATTAAACACAGTGGTTGACACTTTCTAGTTTTTAGCTAATGTCGTAAATTTCGTTCTGTCATTACGGGGCATTTAACAAACCTTCCTGGTTTTACAACTGTGTCTGTGTTACATCACAAGAATGGGAAGTCGTATAATAATATTATTAAAATCCCCATTTTCCGTTTTATTCCCCCTTTTCTTTGTTTAAAATTACTAAAAATCTTTTCTCTCTCTCATTTTAGGGTTTGTAGCAGCGCTTTAACTTTAGACGGGGTTTAAGCAAGGTAAGATAAGCGGTAAACAGAGGTTAGGTAATTTATTGGGTCATCACGCAGCGTGCAGCCAGTCAAAGCGCTGTACACAGTGGCATAGCTTAGGTAGGTTTAGGGTAAGCCGGAGAGAGGTCAGACCAAAAGCAAGCCAACCGGGACCAACTCTCTGATGTAATGGAATTATACACAGTTTATATGAGACTCATAACAGAAAACACATGTTTGTACACAAAGCTTGGAAGGCGTTAAACAGAACTCGCGGTAAACATTTCATCAACTGACCTGCCAAAAACAGGATACTAATGGCAACTTCCCATGTACAAAATACATGTGGAATAACGAATTAATAGTTAAAAATACACAGCGGGACAATTATAATTATGTGTAGGATTCCAACAGGTTTATTTCCCGGAGTTTCTCCTATTCCGTTTTTAGTGTAGCCCCACTAATTGCACAACACTCAACATTTAGACGTAATTTGCATAAATTAAGTTGGAAGTAAATATTAGTATTATGTATATGAAATCCTAAAACAAAGAAAGATTCAAGCAAAACAGACTGACAAGCAATAAAACGTTTGTTTAGTATATAAATAAAAATCAATACATGCAAAATGGAAAAATGAGAATTTTCATGTTTGATTCACTGCCAATAATAATCGGACTATATGACAACACAACCCCCAGTCAAGATGCTTGGGAAAACCTCTTTCTTCTTTAAGATTTCTCAAATACTAAAACAAAAATATCAGGGCAATTTCTATGGTTCTTACTAACTGCTAAATGCACTTTTTATAAAGTTTCCTATTAGGGCAGGCAATAAATTGTAAAGTAAATATAATACCACTGCAAATATAAAAGAGCATGCAGTTGTAATGCTTAAGTGCCTATTAAATTAATATATTTAAAGTAAAACAGTCAAAAAAGTAAAAGAAGAAACACATAGAAATTTAAGTGAATTTGTAATCTAGCAGCTCTTAATCTTTACCATCTTTATTTTTTACAGCTAATGAACTAAAAAGCAAGTTGACTGTCCATGCTAATGAAATTGTTGGAGAAACCGTGCTGCCAATTCAACTTGAACGTGAAATAACAAGAGTGAAACTTCAGATCACCAAAGTTCGTCGTAAACATATTATTTTTGGGGACGACTATAACTGGAAGGAACAAATAAAGCGTGGACACGTTCGATCAATCCCCACCACAGATGGATCTAGGATTGCAATTAACCAACTGTTTGATAAAGCTAAAGAAACTGCAACACGAGCTGCACCAAGGTCTACAACTAATGAAGCTAAAGCAAAGTACATCAAACGACATGGTAACACTACAGGGCTTATTGGGCAGCCAGGCGTCGGGAAAACTACAACCAGCAAGATGGTCACCAAATCCATACTGGATAAAATGATTCTTAAAGAAACAGAATATGTATTCTACATCTCAATAAAAAATGTTAACTTTGAGAAAGAAGTAACACCTTTTCAATTTCTAACTGACAATTTGAGCAACTGGCTTCATTGTGACAAGGAAAACAAAGAGTTGATAAATAAGTTGCATGATAATCCAAATGTTGTCATTGTGATGGACGGTTTGGATGAAGCTGCAGCCAATTTCTCTGAAACACCAAAAAATTGTCCTTTAAATGGAAAGTCAAAACCGGTGGACATCATCAAGAACTTGCTTAATGGTACTCTCTTACCCAATGCTGTAAAACTTGTGACTTCTAGACCAGGTCAGTTCTATCAGATACACCCTGATTGTCGACCAACTTTCGTTCTTGAAGTGCTGGGTTTAGATCAAGATGCTATAGATAAACTCGGAATACAGATCTGTGGTGAAAACTATCCTGCAATCAAAAAATTTCTGAAGGAACGACCCAATCTTTCAGCTTTGTGTTATGTTCCTGTCAATTGCATTCTTATCATGGCTTGCCTTCTTATTTGTTTATCTACAGGCAAAGAGATGAACTCAATGACGCAAGTCTTAATCTTCGCACTAACTCACTACATGACTTCTGAGCATCTGAAATCTGACATGACGGAAGAACAAATCAGCTTGGAACTGGTTAAATTAAGCCAATTAGCTTTCAACGGATTTGAAAAACAACAACTAGTGTTTGATATAAATGACTTTAATAAAGTTAAGATCAACAAAACAATGGCCAATAACTTTATGCACACATATGTTGACAAAGCATCAGGCATGAGGATGAAAATATTAGAAGGACATAAGCGAAGTTATTTTTCTCACCTCATGTGGCAGGAATTTCTCACTGCTGTTCACATGATGCTCTTCATGCCATATAAACAATTCGAACGTAACAAGTCCAAATTAAAAAAAATCCAGTGGGAAGTTGTGGCAAGATTCTTGTTCGGCATTTGCAACTCTACTTCCAAAGCAGATCTGGAACTCATCTTTCCAACTTCGGAGATTAAAGATTTTGAGCAAAAAAAGAATATGATGCTGGGTATTATTTCAAGACAACAAATTGATCCGAAGAAAAAAAACTTTAATACTTTACTTGGTAAAGTTTCAGGATGGATGCATGAACTTGATGATAAGGAAATAATAAAACAAGTAGAACAATGCCTACCAATTGACATAACAATAAAAGTTCCTTCGAACCCAGTCCAAGCAAATGATCTTGTGTTTGCTTTCAAATCCTGTTTAGCATCTCACAACTTAACAGTGAAAGCTGATGATCCTAAAACTTTTCTTCGTGGTTTACAGGGATCAACGAACACCAGGGTAAGTTAAGACGATCACATATGTTTAGCTAAAGTAGTATAAAAGAAACCTTATTTTAAACTAAAACATGTCAATAATGTAACAAGCTTACAACAATTACAATTTTTTAATTCACCTTTAAGGTGCATGCTATATGTTTGCAAAAACGATTGGGTTTCCTGGTGATTGGATTGTTTATACAAGTATTACTTAATGGGTTCCCAAGTTGCCAACACACGAAAAAAAAAGAAAATACGTAAATAACAAAGTTAATCAATCAAAATGTGACAACTAAACAAGGTTTTAAAAGAATACATTGTCACAAATAAATGAAACTCAAGAAAAGGGCACACCAGGCGAAAGCAAAAACAATACTTTATATTCATTACACAATTGTTAATACACTATTCATTACACAACAGCTAATACTATATTCATTACACAACAGTTAATAGGCGACTATATTCATTACATAATAGCTAATGTTATAATTATAACACAATAGCTAATATTATATTCATTACACAATAGCTAATACTATATTCAATACATAATAGCCAATACTTTATACATTTCACAATAGCTAATACTATATACATTACACAATAGCTAATACTATATTCATTACACAATTGTTAATACTATATTCATCACACAACATCTAATACTATATTTATTACACAATAGTTAATACTATATTCATTACACAACAGCTAATAATATATTTATTACACAGTAGTTAATACTAAAATTATTACACAATAGCTAAGACTATATTCATTACAAAATAACTAATACTATATTCATTACACAATAGTTAATACTATATTCATAACACAACAGCTAATACTATATTCATTACAAAATAACCAATACTATATTCATTACACAATAGCTAATACGATATTCATTACACAATAGCTAATACTATATTCATTATGGGTCCCATTTGGAAAAATGGGACACATATTGTTTTTGTCCGTTTTTTTTTTTTTTTTTTTTTTTTTTTTTTTCTTTTTTTTTTCGTCAAACGCTTGACAGGCATGGCTTGTGGCAACGACATCTACCAGAAGGGTAACGGAATCGCAATAAAACTTTGTCGTGTGTTAGATCACATGGTCTAGATGTGCACGGATCAAAATTTTGCGGAATATACTGAGGGGAATTCCCCTGGGAGGTGAAAAACCAAAACGGTATCTTTTTTTAAAAAAATAGCTTTCTTGGGCATAGCGCTTGAACGGCTAATCCAATTTTAATTAGGATTGGTAAACTGTAAGGGCATCAGCCACTGATATACCATTTACAAGAATTAAAAAAATTACCCAGGGAAATACCCTAAAAATAAGATTTTGTTTTCTAATCATGATTGTGGCAGGCATTGGCTGTGGCACCGACATCTACCAGAAGGAGTAATGGAATTGCCATAAAACTTTGTCATTTGTTAGACAACATGGTCTAGATAAGCAGAAACCAATATTATTGGTAATATACTCAGGGGAATTCCCCTGGTAGGTGAAAAACCAAAACGGTATTTAAAAAAAAAAAATAGCGTTTTTGGGCAGAGCGCTTAAACGGCTACTCCAATTTCATTTAAATTTGGTAAACTGTAAGTGCATTAGCCAATGATATAACACTTAAAAGAATTTAAAAAATTACATAGGGAAATACCCTAAAAATAAGATTTTGTTTTCAAATTATGATTGTGACAGGCATGGGTTGTGGCACCGACATCTACCAGAAGGAGTAATTGAATTACAATAAAACTTTGTTATTTGTTAGACAACATGGTCTAGATATGCAGAAATCAAAATTGTTGGTAATATACCCAGGGGAATTCCCCTGGAAGGTGAAAAAACCAAAACGGTATTTTTTTTAAACTAGCTTTTTTGGGCAGAGCTCTTAAACGGCTACTCCAACTTCATTTCAATTTGGTAAACTGTAAGTGCATTAGCCAATGATATAACACTTAAAAGAATTTAAAAAATTACTTAGGGAAATACCCTAGAAAACAAGATTTTGTTTTCAAATCATGATTGTGACAGGCATAGGTTGTGGCACCGACATCTACCAGAAGGAGTAATGGAATTACAATGAAACTTTGTCATTTGTTAGAAAACATGGTCTAGATATGCAGAAACCAAAACACGCTTTTTCTTTTTTTAACTACACATGGAAAAGAAGTTTGGTTTAATAACTATGGGACCCATGCGTTTATGCTTGCAGAAACAAAACTATGACAGTCCGGTTAAACATTTCAGGAATATTACATAACATGGATCTGACGTGCACATATCTGACAATAACATATATTGTGTAATGAACATTAATAACAAGATCGGGACCCATGCGTTTATGCTTGCAGAAACAAACTACTAACCCGGTGTATAAAATACAAATTGTGGTTAGGGACCCTGGTCGCATATATATATCATACAAAATGTGTTTTACAAAATAATAGTGGTTTTAATTACACAATAGTTAATACTATATTCATTATACAATAGCTAATACTATATTTATTACAGAACAGTTAATAATGTATTCATTCATACAATAGCTAATACATTACACAATAGTTAATGCTATATTCATTATAGAATAGTTAATACTATATTAATTACACAATAGCTAATACGATATTCATTACACAATAGCTAATACTATATTCATTACACAATAGTTAATACTATATTCATTATACAATAGCTAATACTATATTTATTACAGAACAGTTAATAATGTATTCATTATACAATAGCTAATACTATTCATTACACAATAGTTAATAATATATTTATTCAACAATTGTTAATAATATATTCATTACACAGTAGTTATGGGTCCCATTTGAAAAAATGGGACACATATTGTTTTTGTCCGTTTTTTTTTTTCGTCAAACGCTTGACAGGCATGGCTTGTGGCTCCGACATCTACCAGAAGGGATAATAGAATCGCAATGAAACTTTGTCATTTGTTAGACCACATGGTCTAGATGAGCAGAAACCTAAATTTTTGGTAATATACCTAGGGGAATTCCCCTGGGAGGAGAAAAACCAAAACGGTATTTTTTTCAAAAAAATTTAGCTTTTTTTGGGCATAGCGCATTAACGGCTGCTCCAATTTTGATCTGATTTGGTAAAATAGTAGCGTGTTAGCCACTGCGTTACCAGTTAAAAGAAACAAAATATTTACCTAGGGAAATACCCTAAAAATAAAGATATGTTTCTAAATCAAGATTGTGACAGGCATGGATTGTGGCTACGACATCTAACAGAAGGGATAATGGAATCGCAATGAAACTTCGTCATTAGTTAGACCACATGGTCTAGATATGCAGAAATCAAAATTGTGGGTGATAAATTTAGGGAAATTCCCCTGAGACCTTAAAAACCAAAACGGGATTTTTTCTAAAAAAATAGCTTTTACGGGATAGCGCTTGACCAGATTCTCCAATTTTAATCAGATTTGGTGAAATGGAAGTGAATTAGTCACTGATTTAACACTTAAAAGAAATAAAAAAGATTACCTAATGAAATACCCTAAAAATAAGATTTTCTCCTAAAATCATGATAGCAACATGCGTGGCATGGCATGGCATGGCGCCCCGACATGTACCAGAAAGAGTAATGGAATCGCAATAAAAGTTTGAAATTTGTAAAAGAACATGGTCTAGATATGCAGAAACTATAATTTTGGGTAATGAATTTAGGGGAATTCCCATCAGACGTTAAAAACCAAAACGTTTTTTGTAATAAATCATCTTTTTGGGGTATAGCGCTTGAACGGCTGATGGCTACCGAATGGCCTGCGTTGACGGCAAGCTCATTCAGGTCCTGGCATACGCTGATGACCTGGTAGTAGTAACGAAAGATCGCGACCAGATGCTGCGTCAGCTTGCGGTGTGTAAGCGCTTCGGTCGCTGGGCCGGCCTCCAATTTAACCAGGCGAAGTGTGGATTGATCGGCTGGAGGGTGTTGCATGGGCGCAAGAGGGTTCCGCTGGGTGGTGATCCACTCCTGTTAGACGGAGTGGAGATTCCCCAGTTAGGGCCTGATGAACATTATAAGTACCTGGGCGCCATGACTGGCATCAGGCATGTCCCCCGCACGAACTCCCGGCTGGTCTCCCACTTCACGGCCAGGCTCCAGCGGCTGTTTAAGTCGTTTCTCACACCGCACCAAAAGCTGATCGCTCTGAAGCGCTTTCTGCTGCCCAGTCTCAGTTTTCATCTTAGAGTCCGACCCCTTGCGCAAAGGGATCTGATGGCGCTCGATCGACGTGTGCGCGAGTGTTTGAGGGTGGCGTTTCGCTTGACCAAGCCCTCCTGTCAGGCGGTGTTTCACACTCCGCAGGACTTGGGGGTCTGGGTGTACCGTCTCTTGTTGACGAGAGTCACATATTGACGGTCGCCCAGGGGTTCAAGATGCTGACGTCGCCCGGATCCACTCGTCGCAGCGATCTCGGTCGGGCGTGTGAAGATCTATGCGGCTAAGTTCGGTCGGCTCGACGATGTGTGGCCTTTGGACCGGGCGAGTTTTCTATCCGGTGGTCCAGTCAACGGAACCGTTACTCGAAAGCCTGGCATAAACCTGCCGTCGGACTTGTGGACTCGGATCCGCATCTCGAGTCGGCAGTTAGGTGCCTCGTGGAGCGAGGACCTCCTTGGCGGTACTACTGTCAGGTTCGGTAATGTCCTTATTACCAGCCAGAGTCGTCGGAAGCTGATCCAGTGTCTCCACGTGCACTGCCAGCGCGCGTGGCGACAGCGGTGGGAGTCTCACCCTAACCAGGGTAAGACGACCTCCGCGCACATGGCGTATTCTGCCGCCAGTGCCTGGGTCAAGCGACCTTCGTCGATAGATTTTTCAGCGTATTTATTTGCGCTGAAAGCTCGCTTGAACCTCCTTCCAACAAGGAAGGTAGGTACTTGCTCTTTACAGCAGGGGTCAGCACATTTCTACATCGTGCCGTTGTTGTGGGGCTGAATCTGAGACTCTCCCGCATGTGCTGAATTTGGTGCCCAAGCTCGATGAACTTGATGACGGAGCGGCACGATTCGGTACTGCGGGAGATCCTTAAACATGTTGATCGGACCCGTTTCCCCGTGATCTCGATCGATCGAACGGTGCCAGAACACATGGCGGCCACTGGCGAGGCTCTGAGGCCCGACATCGTAGCTCGTCGGGCCGACGGCTCAGTCGTGGTCGCCGACGTGGCCTGTCCGTTCGATTTGAAAGAGAACCTTGATGAGGCGGTGAAACGGAAATTAACAAAGTACGACGAACTGTGCTGCAACATCGGTTCTTCCACCGTGAAACCGGTGGAGTGCCATGCACTAGTCGTGGGCTCCTTGGGGAGCCTCTCGGAGAGTCTCGCCACCTCTCTCCAGGCTTTGGGTATAACCGGTTTGACCCGCTCTAGGCTAGTCAAGAAATTGGCTACGCTATCCATCGAGGGGAGCCAGAAGATCTGGCGCTCATGGGGTGCCGCAGCTCGGGCAGCGTCGGCGAGGTCATGAACCGCTCCACCCGTTCTTGACTGACGGGTTCCTTGCTGGTGTCGGACGACTCATCCCAGTCGTCTGTACCCCCCATAGATAAGACGACGCATCAACCTCAGTGTTCCTCCAAAGCCGGTCGGGAAAGGCGTTCCAGATAAAATTGGGAGGGTCAAGAAGACCTTCAAAAAGGGACTGCACTATGCACGACGCGGGCGGGGACGGAATTATTACCAAAATCAACAGATCACAGTCTCCACTATTATCGATCACAGCAGTGTGGATTGCATTGAAGTGCCCTCATCAAATGCACGAGTCCCCGCCCGAACAAAAATAACAATATGCGCGCAACGCAAACACGAAAAAGCTCACGCAAAAGCGCAACCACAAACGCGCGACACTTTATCCATCACTAGACCCTCCCAAAGCATGATCTTTTTATGCGGCTGGCTTTTACCTTTTAAAAAAATCAATTTTAAATGTATATATGCCTAAATTTTAAAGAATGGCACGAATATTTTTATACCCACCCACAGAGTTTTATAAATATTTTTGTATTCACACACAGATTTTATAACTATTTTTATATATAATTTTATATTTTCACACACAAATTTTATAACTATTTTTATATATATTCTTTAAAATAATTTTATATTTTTTTCCCGCCAGCCGCCAACTTTTTGCCTTTCCAGACCGGTTTAGACGCCATGCTTTTACATTATAACAATTGAATTAAGTCGCGGAGGTGCGCTGAAGTTGCTTTGTATCGTCTTTTTACCCACATATTGTACCATTGTTACCTTTGTATATTACCCTTTAAAATAGTACCCGTAGGTCCCCACCCTCCGTACACGACTGACGACATGAACCCGTCCTCTTCCGCCCCGCTGTTGAGCGTCGGTGACGGTCCGGCCATCGTGCGGACGGCTTGGTTAAGATAAAATAGACGCCGTTCGCGCCACTGAGTAGCATTATATTTCAAAAAATCAACCACAATGTCCCGTATAGAATTAACACTTCCCGGTCGGCCCTTGTAAACCAATTCTGTTCAGAGCTACTCAGTTTTAAATTCCATCCTTTGCCCCATTCCCCTTTGCCCCGACCCTAGTCCTGGTCGGACTGTCTCACGGCCCCTGGCAAAATTACACCCTGCGGAAATACGATCAACTCCTTCCTCCCGTTGAAGACGCGGCCTGGTCACCCCAATCCCATCTGACCAGGCCATACCCCTCCCTGTTATTTTTCTATAAACATTTCTTTCTTTTTTAACCTCAAGTCACACATATTTTTTATATATATATTTTTATTTTTAAAGTTTTAAAATAGCGGGTTTTAGCGTGTGTGACTAGGGAGGGCGTGCCACCCGGTAGACAGGTGGAAGTATACCTTTAAAACAACACGCTAATTAATATCCAATATATTTGATAACCCGGTAGCCCTCTAAGGGCTACCGGAGGCCGGAAGTTACCGCACTTGAAGTGCTGGCGAATTTTATCGTATCGTTTTAAACCGCTGTGGTGTTGCGTGGTTGATGCGAATAAAAGTACAACAACATGCCTGGCACAGATGTTTGAATATTTGTGGTAAATCCCTGCACACTGCAATAGCTCCAGTAACCTGACGGTGGGTGCGAGGTGATCTGACGATTGCCCGTGTGTTAACTCTCTTGGTTTTACCATTCATGCAGATTAATATAAATATCCTAACCTGACAAAAAAATGAGAGAAAATATAGAAGTTACATGATATGCAAAATAATAAATTAAAATATTAAAACTCTTGCATTAACAGTGTTAAAGATAAACCAGATGTTGTACTGATATTCTCGGACCTGGTGGTTCTTTTTCTAGCGTGTTGCATATATCTATTACAAATATATTAGCTAATGCCTGTTAAAAATACAAGTTATTAGTTCTTTTTATTCCGGTTATTACGGCGCATTAAAGCAGACTGATTACAGGTTTGAGTGCCGTTGAGTGTGTGGGGTTTCCCCTAATATGTTTGTGGTGGTATGTTCACATAAAATTCTCATATTAATTCATGTCGGTTCTAAGTGTTTAGCTGTTTCACATACTGGCTAATGTGTAATACAGTTACATATGATTATTTTAAGGAATTTCCCGTGGTAACCTGGGGTATAAAGGTTGTTTTTCTAGTTTTTTGTTCATTTTCCCCCTTTTTCACAATTGGAAATAAATAACACTTGTCAGCCCCGAAATATTGGCCGTTAAAAAAGAATCGGCGACGAAAATTCCCAAAACTGCCATCATTCTTATATTCTTAGGTCTCTTGGGGATATGTCGCAATGCACTTTACCAGTGCATCGAATTTGTCAGTGCATCGGGAATTTAATAGGTACGCTTATACCCGCCTTTGTTCCACAGCTTCGAAATGGTCTGCCATTTGTATCGACGTCATCACATGCTACCTGGAAATCAGTGTGTGTGTTTGGTTGTGGATTGTTTTTTTTTTATAGTGATACGTAATAAAGGAAAAAGGCAAAAAAAAACGATTTCTAAACACGCAAAATAGTTTGTTGTTTGCATGTGGGTTAGGATACAGCTTCATACCCATTGTTCTCTTGATCTTTTATGCAACCGTATTGGTCATTATCGCGAATTATCGTGACATGACATATTCAGATTCTTCACCTAATAATTTTAAACTTAAATCTGTAGCTATTTCATTCGTATAATAATAGTGTATTTATGGTTGGTTATGCATATTCTATGTTGGGGGATTTTATTGGGTAAACTGTTTTAAATTTTGTTTTTCCGCATCATTTTACATGTTGTTATAATAATTCAGGCACCGATCATATCACCAGGAAGGACAGCTTAAGGTGTACTTATAGCTAAGGTTTGAGTAGCCCAATGCACCTACCCGTAACACCAGTACTTTTGCCGGCTACCGTATAACAGTTGATTCATTAAACGTTGCTGCTTAGTATAGGTCACCACAAATCCCCATATTGAACAATAGTTTCGTAGCAAAAAAACTTTTATTCCAGATCAAGAAGTTAGTGTTGAATGGAACAAAGCTGGGAAATGTAGCTGAATACCTGGTTCCTCATATTCAACATATTGATGAACTTCAATTAGAGAAATGCAAACAACTGTACGATTGTATGCGGGATTTGTGCACAGCTATCAATGAGCGACCGAACAAGGTAAATATTGGGAAACATACTACAAGTAGCACCATATCAATCACTGATTTATTATAGATGTGTATATATACACAACTGTACCGCAGCTATTACAGTGTTGTTGTATAGCAGTTCTATCGTACACAACATGCTGCAATAGCTTAAGTAATCCGACCATGAGCACTTGGTATTCTAAATTCTGCTCGTGTGATATTTTATTTTTATTCAAACATTTATATACAAAACGTGGTTTTACAAATAGTAATGATAAATACGTGGTTGACACTCTTGATTTTGTATTGGAATTTAATTTACTGACTTGAACAGGACAACAATTCACACGATTTTGTAAAAAAGTTCTCTTGCTATTATCCAATTTTTATATGAAACTAAATAAATAATTAAAAAATATTTATAAAATAGGAATAAATTTGGTGTTAATTGAAATGTATGGGGTAGAACAAATAATTATTTTTTAAAATATTCTTTTAAATATAATTATAAAGCATAAATCAGTGAAAATAGAAAAATGTTTCAAAGGGTTTTGACATAATAAACCAACCAAAGCACTGTATTGAGAGTGCGTTTAATACGATTTAGAAATTTATCTTAATCATCAATACATCCTAATTAGGAAGTAATAAGGTCATGCACATATGCAAGTAAGTGTAGCGATATAGCGAACACGCGCTATGTAGTTTAGAACCTGTATTCTAAGAACGAAAGAGAGCGACAGAGAACGAGACTTCAACTTATATACGAAGGGTAAATCACTCAGGCATGCAACTCTAGTGACGTATAACTCTACATCCCCCTTTATAAAGTATTACAGTTGGGAGGTCAAAAATAGTAACGCTCAACACAAGGTCTACATTTCCCCCTTAAAAGGTAAGATATAAAGTTTAAAAACACAGTATTAACGTAAATATACAACTTATTCATCGTACATAAAACGCTTGGGAGGTACAATAACTCTCCCATAACGCGAACGTATAGTACCCGAACTGCCACCATCGTGCGGCACAGGTACAGGAACTAGTTGACTTCGATTCCGTCGCAGAGTGCGGTCCTCCGTTTGAACAGTGTATGAACGAGGTTCACGCGAGGTTGACACAACGATACCGTCTTTCAAGTCTCTATGCGGGTCTATCCACAATGAAATTCCCTTTTCCAATGGTGGTAATGGTTTTGCGCGGTGACGTTTGTCATAATTTTGTTTTTGTTGGTGTTTCGCGATATTGTCTTTTCTTCAAAAGTCTTTTAGATGTGACCACTCTGGATCTAAATTCGACGGCAGCACGGGTAAGGTGCTTCGAATTCTTCTACCCATTAGTAATTCTGCTGGGCTGTATCCAGTGGAGAGAGGCGTTGCTCTGTAGGCCAGTAGACCACGGTAAGGATCAGATTTTCTCAGGATTCCCTTTATCGTCTTCACGGCTCTCTCTGCTTCCCCGTTGCTCTGAGGAAATCGAGGACTGCTGGTGACGTGTCTGAAACCGTAACTTTTAGAAAACCTGTGGAAAATAAAGGATGCAAATTGAGGTCCATTATCTGATACTAGTTGTTGTGGAATCCCATGACGGGCAAATATTGATTTAAGTTTCTCAATGACATCTGCCGATCGAGTCCCTCTATCGAGCAAAGCACCGAATGAGGGATATTTTTGCTCCGTAGACGTTAATGAACGAGAGGAGTAGGCGATTATTCTTCTTTCCCCGTCTACTTCTTGAAATATCACCGCCCCCAAACCAAATGATGAAGCATCACACGAAACTATGGTTTTACATGTTGGATTGTAATGTGCTAGAACGGGTAACGACGTAAGCAATCCTTTAACATGGTCAAAGGATTCCTGCTGTTCGGTTTTCCACCCCCATTCTTTGTCTTTTAGTAACAATTCTCTCAGGGGGTTTTGTGACAATGGAAAGATTTGGAATAAACTTAGCGAGTTGGTTAGTCATTCCTAAAAATCGACGTACACCACTAACGTCAGTTGGACTATCCATTTCACGAACAGCTCGACATTTATCAGGGTCTGCGTAAATACCGTTGCCATCGATAACATGTCCAAGGAATTTGATGGAGGATTTTCCGAATTGGCATTTGTCATTTAGTGTTACCCCCGCTTCCTTCAGCCTTTCAAGAACAGTTACTAACCTTGAATTGTGTTCCGATTGTGTTCCTCCAAATATGAGAACATCATCCATGTGGCATAGCACACCTGGAATTCCTGTTAGGATATCGGAC
This sequence comes from Ciona savignyi, assembly GCA_000149265.1. Classification (NCBI taxonomy): domain Eukaryota; kingdom Metazoa; phylum Chordata; class Ascidiacea; order Phlebobranchia; family Cionidae; genus Ciona; species Ciona savignyi. The sequence continues at coordinate 4,975 of AACT01059135.1, read as the reverse complement.
ATCCGCCTCTGAAAATGCTCTGGAGCGGACGAAATTCCAAAAGGAAGGCGATTAAAACAAAACCTCCCCACTGGTGTTATAAACGTGGTTAGCAACTTACTTTCTTCGGATAGGGGTATCTGCCAAAAACCAGAGTTCGCATCTAATTTAGAAAATAATTTAGCTCCATTTAGCTTTGCAAGAGTTTCATCTACAGTTGGCATCAGATGAAGTTCTCGGCACACACTTTTGTTTAACTTGGTGTAGTCAACGCAGATACGTAATTTCCCGCTGCTCTTTGGCACAACCACTCATGCCGGCGCACCATTCCGTGGGTTTGGTTACCGGGCTAATTACCCCCGATTTCTCCATTTGTTCCAATTCCTCCTTAACCTTACTTTCAAGAGGTAAAGGGACACGGCGTGGAGAATGGAGACTAAACGGCGGTGCATCCTTTTTTTAGTTTTATCGTATACGGCTCTCCAAGCTTACCCAGCCCAGTAAAAACGGTTGGAAATTTTCGGGCGTATTCATGGCTATCTAATCCTTGTATTCTTTTAAGAATATTCATTGCTTTGATAGCAGGCCATCCCAACAGTGGATTACTTAACCCGGAGATAACATAAATACACTGGACAGAATTTTTAATCGTATCGTGTATTTTCGCATTAAAGAACCCTTTGACTGTTAAGTGATTACCTCCAGGGCCACACACCACTCGATCACTTTTATGTAAACACAATCCTTTAAAGTGATTGCACATTTTCTCTGGAATAACCGTTATATCCGCCCCAGTATCCACCCTAAAAGTTATCGGGACATCATTTACCTTTAAGGTAACCAATGGTTCATCCTCGCCGATGCCCTTTATGTGCCATAGAAATGCTGCTGGCTTTGACTCAGAAATATACCGCACATGCGACCTTTTACATGCTCTTTTAAAGTGGCCTTGCTTGCCACAGGCATAACACACTGCATTTCTAGCGGGACAATTTTCTCTCGTGTGTGGACCTAATTTCCCGCACCAATCACAGCCACGGCGAGCACGCACTAATTTACGAGGCGCTTGTATCCTGCGTTTAGTTCGTACGGCGTCAACTTCTGAAGGTTTATATTCAGCTTCGTTTAAAGAGAGCTGTTGTTTTCTAACACATTCCGTATTTCGTACTACAATTACCGCCGTTTCTAAAGTAAGATGACGGTCCAACTGTAGTCGTTGAGATAAGGATTTATCTACAAGTCCAACAACCAAGCGATCTCTTATTAGCTCATCTTTTAATGTTCCATATTCACAATTATCGGCTAAACAATACAGGGACGTTATAAACTCTTCGACAGGCTCTTTAGATTCCTGGTTTCGCATATTAAATTTTGCTCTTTCGTAAATCACATTTTTTCGAACTTCAAAATGTTGGTTTAAACGATCCCGGACCGTCTTAAACACACTTAGTTCATCTTCATTAAGGTTTAAGGTACATAGAATATCATCGGCTTTGTCGCCTAATAAATATATCAAGGTATTAACCTGATTTTCTTGCGTTTCCTCTGAGAGCTTGGACGCAACTCGGTACCTTTCAAACCTCCGAATCCATTGTTTCCAATCTTCTGGCTTATTGAAATTGAATGGTTCCGGCGGAGACATTTGGAAAGCCATCCCAACTTCTGACACCATGTAGCGATATAGCGAACACGCGCTATGTAGTTTAGAACCTGTATTCTAAGAACGAAAGAGAGCGACAGAGAACGAGACTTCAACTTATATACGAAGGGTAAATCACTCAGGCATGCAACTCTAGTGACGTATAACTCTACAGTAAGTTCGGGTTATAACGAGGTTTTACATGCAGTAGGAAAATTAAAAATTCATGACATATATTACACATTGCATTTGCATATTTTTTACACTGTTTTGCTACAAATGCCAGGACATATTTATATCGAATAGGGTTAATATGATGGAAAGAAAATGCATTTTACAGTGACAGTTCACTACAGTGTTATTAGTGATGTCTTTAGAAATTAATTAAATCAAAGATTTATAATTTGGGTTTTAAAAATTCCATAACATTTTGCGATTTTCGATTGTTAAGTTTTGGCAACTTTACTTTACACATCCCAAGCGTCAAGCGTAATACTGCTGCATTGCATAATTCATCATTATAATGCTGCTTCTACATTCTCGGTTGTTTAATATTATGCGCCACATAAATTATGTGTATTTATCGCGATGAAGTAACTGTTCAAGTGATGAGTATGTTATTTCTTGCATTAATATTATGATGTTTTTCTCCATTTGTTGATAATTCATATATACTGACTACAAAACATTCTTGTGATCTTGTCAACTGCAAGTACCATGTCATATCGGGTATATTGTACTATATTAACCATTGCATGATAACTTACATTAATATAAATCACCTCCTTATCCTTGTTGCAGATTGGTCTTAGATATTCGACCTGAATTCGATGAGAACGCAGCAAATTGTTTGGCCGATTGTTTGCATAAAGTCAGCCGTCTAAGAATTGATGAGGCGAGGATTTCCGTACAATGTCGCATCATCTTACGTGAAGCTGTTCAACAACTTTCCTCGGTAAGTCTTCCTTGTACATTTCGATCGTTCAGAACGGAAACGATATTTATAGAGATAGGCATATGTGGATTGGTAACAAGAAGTGATGGGATGAAATCCAAATTCCACTCGGATAAGATATTCCACGTTTTATCCCAGTGAATGGAAAAAACACAATTGGCATTACATGAGAACTTTCAAATTATTTACCCCGTCCCCACTGTCAGGTTAGCAGGGATATTGCAGTGTGGTATATATGATAGATAATTTTTCTTCAGTTTTAGTAAAACCCAATGATCCACTGAGTTGATTCACGGTGACTTTAAGGTTGATATTGCAATACTAACAACAAATTTTCACAAATTTACTAACAACAAATTTTCACCATAAGTCAACCAGAACAATTTTGAGCTCACGCTATATGTTCACTTTATGTTATTGTAAGCAGAATTTATCGAGTCACTGGTTACCTATTCAAAATTACACAGGGTATCCTATTTAATTTTGGATGACCCAATATTTTTTTAATTTTTAAACCGCAGAATTGAAAAATAATTGTTATAATTCCGAATGATTTCCAATTCGAATTAAATATGATGTGGACTTATAATACTTATAGATTCGGGAAATTGACATAAAAGTTCCTATCACGATAATATTTAATAGAGCTTTTATAGAAGATATTACTTTGTAAAGTATCGTAATATGCCAACAAACAGCAGATAATCGGACATAATATGTCTGAGAGGACTTTATGAACATTGGCCGATTTCGTGGAATTATTATAGGATCGGAAAAATTGATATACAAGTTTTTTCACTAATAATCACTAAACAAAAGCGTTTATACATGCAAGTGAGCACAGCAATTGAAAATTAGCTGTCTGCTCTGTCTGATTAAAGAAATCTAAAATTCACATAAGGTCATATATTACATTCACAAAATTTAGTTGGAACATAGACATCAGAAAATATATAGAGAAAGTTATCGTAGGACATAACCAACCAGTATTGCGCAAATGTACAATCCGTTCGGTTGGGACCAGTTTTCAGGTGGAATTTCGGACCTAATGCCACCAAGTGAAATAACATGTAGTCTAATATATTTGTTTATTTATTGGCTATCCCTTTAATCAAAAATAATCTAAATAAAATATGAACAGGTTGCTATAGTACCTTCACAATGTGAAGTGCAACTACAAACTGTGATGAAATAGTGCTGTATTATATGGGCTGGAGTTTAATAGTAAATTAGAGTCACCATTGGTATATATGCTATCTTGTTTATAATTTAAATAATGCATTCTTTCAGGAGTTGGTTGTAGTTGATGAATCAGGTACTATACATGATGGAGCTAAATGGGCAACATCATGGAAAGTGCATCCTGATGATCATTCTGAAGATGTGAAGCGAATGCTACAACTGCAACCCGGGAAGGTTTAGATGAAATGCCGTTATAGAATAGGATATGATATTCATGTTTATCCCCGTGAATGGGAAAACCAAGGGGGTTAACACACGGGCAATCGTCAGATCACCTCGCGCCCATCGTCGGGTTACCGGAGGTATTGCAGTGTTTTGTGTATGATTCACATGTTCAATTAATTTGGTAGAACCCTTTAATCCGCTGGTTTCAGGCAATGTATGTAAAGTGCCTTGCCTAAGGACACAACCAACTAGCTAGCGACCAGTTTCACACCTGCAACCTTTCGATTGAAAGGCGACACACTAAACCGCTAGACCAACGGGCCGGACCAATGAATTTTATGTCGATTTCTATTAGATGTTAGAATATAGATGTTAGAATAAAACTACTTACCTTGCATGAAGTTTATAAGCGCACAGTGACAGTTAAACTAACTTTGTAATTAAATGAAAACACTGAACCACGCTCTTGTTGTTGGGTGATATCCCCATTATCTTACGTCATACCCCACACCTGGTGTCGGTATATAATCTTTGATCTATATATGTTAAATGACTAGAAATACTTAATTGTTAGGGAAACATTGGGGAGTCAAATAACTTTAATATATCGCCTCCCAAGTAACCCGCTAACGATTGTGTATTAGCAGGCAGAAGCATTTACCTTTTAAACTAAGTGAAGCCGATATGCTTAGTCCGACTGTTAAGATCGGTGATTTAATAATGGCTGAGTATTGATTGGATAATTATTGGAAGGTGGTGGCTATGTGTGTGTGGGGCTAATGTATTAAGTTTATCCAACCAGATATCTTGATGGATTATTGCGTCACCTTTTAGCCGATAGGTTACAGGTACAAAACTGGTCGCTAATTAGTCAGTTGTATTAAAATGTATACAAAAATGCAATCAGAGATTTACATGATACATAATGCTCATGTTAAGATTGAATGATAAACAAAATTAAAACGACAGTTAAAATTTAAGTCTCTAAGCCAGTT
>AACT01058924.1:0-13330 GCA_000149265.1 Ciona savignyi | reverse complement strand
TTTTAACGCGGTCGCCAAATCTGAATATCCACATTTAAAAAAATACGTTTTAATTAGCAGTCAAGTAATACAGTAAGTTATATGATATTCTGGTACGACCTTTCAAAGCACAGTTTTGCGTAAGCGGAAAAGGCTTCTACTATTCTTGAGTCAACCCAACCACCGTACTCATTTTGCAGTTTCTAAAAATAAAAAGACGCGTTATCGTGTCTTCTTTAGTTTGTTTTTGAACCTGGCTCGAGAGCGCACGCTTACTGTGAACGAAACAAACATCTGTCTGGGTCCAGAGTGGGTTTGTTGCCAATCTTAGCCCATTTGTTTTACCGCTAGTGCAGTAGCGGACAAGTTTTCATATATTAATGGAGATATATTAAAAGTGGGCATTGGCAAAATAAAGAATAAGTAGTACGGGCCTTCCGCGAATATATTTGTCTGTCAAATAATTAACCGAGTGAAACGGTTAGGTATGGTATTATAAAAGTTTTTTGTGCAATTTGACAATGATAATTGAAATAAGAGACGAATTACATCATAAAATCACCTGTGGCATGTCCCAGTGATACAGCGTCACCACCGGTTCAATATTATTCGATTTCAAAGCGTCAATTAATCGATTGTAATAATCGATTCCTATCTCGTTTATGTTTGTCATGTGACCGTCTGGAAGTACACGCGACCACGATATGGAAAAGCTGTAGTGTGACACCTGACAAAGCGAGAATTGTAATATTAACTTTAGTTACATGTTTTCATTCTGTATTACCCGAAGTTCTTTAATAATCTTAATGTCTTGATCAATTCGGTGATAGCTGTCACAGGCGGCATTGCCAGATGATCCATCGCTGATTTGAGATTGTAATTTGTGTGTGAATTCATCCCATATACTGACTCCTTTGCCATCTTCATTCCAACCCCCTTCAATCTGCATAAAAAGTAAGGGTAAAGGCCTACAAAGAGCTCTTTTATCAGGTCAATATCTAATATTAACAGTCTAATATTTATCGAATGTGGCATGCAGAATATGCATAAATGCAATACATGTGCAAAGGTACCTGATATGCTGATGAGGTAGTCCCCCAAGCAAAGGTGTTGGGAAAATCTCCATAATAAAATATCTCGTGACTAGGTTCAGTAAATTTGCTTGTTGATATCATGTCCTTGAACCTGTAGCGGGGCATACGTGAACGAATAAACCAATTACTTAAAGGGGAACGGAAGTCGATTTTAAGAATATTTTAATAAATGGAAAAATACGCTGATTTTAAAAATCTAATCAGTTTCTTCCAATAATTTTTTGTTAAAAAGTTACGAGCAGATATGCATTTCATTTTATGTTAGGGGATTTCCCGTTTTACGTCATTGACGTGTTAAAAGAATTAAAATCTTAACCAATTATGTTACCAGTCAGAAGATCGCTTTTTATATCTCGTTTTCTCATTGTCTTCGAAATCAACGTAATAAATGCCGAATTTTGGAATATATCCGGAACCCCACTCAAAATTGTCAAGGAGAGACCATGCGCAATATCCACGTACATCCACACCGTCGATTTTAACAGCTGCAATTGCAATATACGTACTAAATATATATCGTTTGCATTACTGGTCCAAGTTTGGGATCGCTTAAAGAAATAAAAAACTTAAAGCGTGGTATAAAAGTAATGGAGGAAATTGGTTGTTGGTATTAAAGACTTTCTAGTTAAGAGAGATTTAATGGTAAGGTACCCAATAGGTTACTATGATAATGGAATGCAAGATAGGCTTAATACTTCGTGCTTAATTGAACTTTGGTCGAATTTTGATAAGAAAACTTAATACTTTAATTTTATTTGTTTAGTTAACGGTGCAAGATACGTATTTCAGTATTATTACCCTGCGGTGCCGGTTCCTTCTGTTTGCACTGACAACAATTGCATGCACAAACATACCAGTAGTACACATTGTAAATCCAAAGCCGATTAGCAACCATTCACTACATCGCTATCCACTTAATACTTATAAAAAGCGCTGTTAACTTAATACATATAAATAAAAAAATATCATACGTTTTCAGTGTCCTTAAGTGATTGCTAATGTTTGATATATTTATATGTGTACTGCAATAATTTACTATGTGTATCATCCAGAATTAAGTCAACTTCATGACACAGCACTTTTCTTAAATTGCCTACCTTTTGTGGTTTTACCTATTTTCAAAAGAAAAACGTAGACTTTGATGGAATGTAAACACAAGAACATTTGTACAATAAAAATGCCAAATCACTGTACGAAGGTCAACGCAGTGCCAAATGTAACTTTAATAAACTACAAAAATATCACTATATATGTACAATACTGTGTTTTGGGTAGTATTGTAGATAGTGGTCGGAATTTAAAACATAATAAATAAAGCAACGCACGTGTATTTGGTTATTAATGGTGGTGCAACAATAGTAAGAAATTGTGTTTTATCCATTAGAATGGGAAGACACGGGTGTTGTCATATACGGGTGTTGTCATACGACAAAGGTCAGATCATTTTGAGCTCATCCTAAAGCTACCAGAAAAAGTAGTTTCGCCTTACAGCCTTGCTTATCAAGCGTTTTGAATAAATGAATGAAGGAGATGTAACGTTCAGTCAGATAATAAATAACAATTTAACAAAATACCATGCGATGCCATTTAGCATCTTGCATTCGTGGTTATAAAGAATTAACGATATAACAATAAAATACAATGATGCGAATAGAAGTAAAAAAGTAACGAATATTTTTTAGCTTTACATTGTCTTCTATAATTATAGCCTTATCATCGTTTATCATAGCCTGTATATGCTTTATTGGGTAAATTTAAACTGTAATATTTTGGGGGAAACACATACCCTACCTTTAAGCACTTCGTTTAGGTGACTTTTGTAATAGAAAATTCTCTTAAAATCATCATATATCGGATTATCTTCAAAACCGTTTTCTGTAATCCAAATTGGCAGATCTCCGGCGTATTCTGCCTTTACGTAATTCAGTGCACGTCTAATACCCCATGGTACAGGCCTTAACCACCCAGAACCTGCAAACCATTCCAAAGGATATTTAAGCAGGAGCATAAAGCTCTTGGTGTAGGTGATATTTAATCCTACTGGCAATATGTTAACTGAATGTCCAATTCGTTCAATACCTCGGATTCTTTTTCCACACCATTAAACCTTAGTTCGGACACAACGCTCAGTTTGTGTGCCCCTCTTAACAAAAAAAGTTGTGTGATGAAAACCAGATGTTTAAGACGAAAAGTATCCCTGGACAAGACACTCCACAAAAATCGGCTGAGCCCAATGGAGTATACGGAGTATAGGCCTATATATAAAGGTTCATCTAAATATACCATACACTGCAAGGATTTGGTAACCCCAAGCTAAAGCAGCCTGGCGATTTTTAAATATAGCCGATTGCACAGACCCTGATTACTACATACAGATCCAAGCTCTTACCAGGTGATTGCAACCACCTTACATCACACATTTGCTTTGCGTCTCGGTCAGTTACGTATGCAACAAATCTCTCGGGGTAGTCATAATACGGTATAATGTATCTGCAAAATAACCACCATCAGTCTGCACAGTTGTCGTATATAAGTCTACATGTTTGCTAGAGGTAACTTTCTTACCTTGTGGTATACATTTGCAAAGAAAAAAAATCCGAAGTTTGGTTTACCAGCGTCGCTATGTTCGCGCCGCAGCTACAACTCAGGGAGGCGGGAACCTAAATGCTGATACTCCGGTTGGTTTTGAGTCGCTTGTTGCGAACCATTTCTGGAGAAGTGACGAATCAACATAAAAAGTTTAATTAAATATACCATATATATATATATAAATATATATATATATATACCTTTAAAAACCTCAGGGTAATCTCCATTTACAAAAACTGGGTGGGCCATCCAACCAAATTCCGATTGAATATATCGATCCGTAGCATCCCAGTACACAGAATCTTCTGGGTCGCGAGGTTCCATCCATTCCATACTTATTGTTATTGAAACTCCCTGGGCTTCCAAAGGGTTGGGGTAGATTTCGTGGTATCTTGATATAAATTACAATGAAAAAACATTTAACATTGAAAAACATATCGAAAAATTCGGAAACAGAAATTTTCTGTACACCATTTTAAGGAGATTTTTAATCCTGTATATTTATTACACACGGCCTAGCTTGTTGCAAGAATTAGCAGCAGTCATAAAAATGGCTTGAGCGATTTCTACCTGTGGTAGGCCTTTGCGTGAGACAGAAGCAAATTGTGGCCGCAGTTGTATGGGCCAGTTGCTGGCTCGATGACACCAGGCGCAGCTATGCCCAACCCATGTCCCAACATGCAATACGTATATGGTTCGTTAAATGTGAAAAAATATTTCACTCGATCACCAAATTCACTGTAAAAATGTAAAGTTAGAGTAAAAAGTTTATCGCCTAGGCCTACTGGTGTTTAGCTTTATTCAGTCTTATCTATTAAAAAATATGCTTATCTTTAAAACTGGTGTAAAACATTGGCCATTATACAACGGCCAATCGTTGATTGCATCAAACAGTAAAGAACTAGTACAGTGTGTTAAAAAGAGAAATTGCAATAATTGTTGATCAACGCCTTAAACCACAAGATAAAGAAGGCACCCGCTAAGTGCTTTCTCACGTATACAACTGACTTAACCCTTTAGAAACGAGATTGTTTTTGCGCAGTTTGCGTGTTTTGACCGAGTCCGCTTTGTAGTTCTCTAGCGCCTCTCGTGTTATAGTTAGAGCAAAATGTTCAACACTAGAGTTGTTCGAAATAAAATTTCCAAAATTTCTAAAATTTTTATTTTTTGATGACGTCACTATCTTTGCGTCCACGTCATATTCTTTCTTATACAATGTTGTAGTTTTTGATTTGTTTACAATAGAGTCTAACTTACTTTTACAAAGTTACTCAAAAACAAATTTCCTACAATTATATTATACTTTTGGTTTTATGACGTCATCAAAATAATATTACGTCACTAATTTCATGTTACAGGTCCACCCATCCCAAAGTTTGTTTTCGTTTTTTTTATTATAAGTAATGTTAGAATAGAAATTTAGATTACTGTAAAGTACACATTTCTTTTTCTTACTAATTTTCTTTGAAATAAACTATAAATAAAGTGTTTGAACCAAATTGCGACTATAACTATAAAGATACTCAAAACCCCCCCAAAATGTAAAAAAATACAGGTAAGATCACATCCGGGACATCCCAAGAAGCGAAACTGATTCTACTGCCATAGACACATTAAATGAAACGCACATTTTGGGCGTAGTATTAGAAAAAAACGTTTTTAGTAAGACTTCCCCCTCAAAATTAGACCAAAAAAAGTCATAAAATTCAACTAAACTTTCCTTAAAAATTTCAAATGCAAAGTTATGTTTATTTTTGTATTTTTCAAAAGATATATCATATAGCTTTCCAAAGAGACCAAACTTTAGCAGTTTGGATAAGAAATTTTGGAGATTTCTTATTTTGAATGAGCACATGTCAAAAAAGCCAAATTTGGTCTTATCGTTTCTAAAGGGTTAAAAGCAATAGATTTCGATATTAGCTTTCGGTAGAAGATTCAAAAAGCTACGAACAAACTAACTTGCTAATGAAAATAGCCTCATGGATGTCTTTATACATAACCATTATGGGTAAAATGTCAATAATAAAATACCTGAAAGTAAAATTGGCATAGTCCAGGAAATGAGGAATGATTTCACTACTGTTAAATCCACCAAACTCTTCTTGGAGAGCCTGTGGCAAATCCCAGTGAAACAAAGTCACCATTGGTTCAACATTTGCAGCAATTAATTTGTTAATAACATCGTTATAATATCGGACTCCATCCGGAAGTGGACCGGAGGTTAATTTGCCATCCGGGAACAATCGACTCCAAGAAAGCGAGAAGCGGTAATGAGACAAACCAAGTTCCTTAATTACTGCCAAGTCATCATCGAAATTGTGGTAGGAATCACAAGCGACGTCACCCGTTTGGTTGCGCAAGAACCTTAGAAACAGGTCAGGAAAGTTTAACCGCTGAAGATTGGCCAAATAGTTAACGCGCCCAATCCATATTCCATTGCATATATAAAAAAAATACTGACAAGCCCATTATTAGATTGAAACTAAAATCGACAAAACAAAAAGGGGAAACGAACAATATAAATAAATATGCTGCAGAAGTTATAACCCTATACATATCAAATATCGTAAATGTATTCTTTCAGACTATAAAGCTGTATATATTTATTTCCCGCGATTTCTAAATTGTCATAAGTATAAATGAGTATCCAGATCGTCGTTAAACTACATAATAAAAATAATTTGAAACCCCAAAATTTATAAATATATAAAAGAAACTTTAAACTTGAATAGTGTTATATTCGTTAACGGTAATACCGCTTTCATAGTCATTTTATTGATCACAGTTTTACCAGCAAGGTGCTCTGTGCGTGAATGCGTCCCATGTACTCTCCCCTTTGCCTTCCGCATTCCACCCTCCCTCGATTTGGTAAGCAGCGGTTGCAGTGCCCCAACCAAAATTTTCAGGAAATTCATCGTAGTAGAACCGATCCCTTTCAACTGGGTTTTGTCTCATAAACTTTTGCACTGCTTCTTGGCCCTTCCCTGAAATTCCATTCCTTTAGTTGCACTTAACAAAATGATATGTTCACCAGCTTACCTAACAAGTGCAACTCGGAGCACGGTAGAAAATATAGCAGCAAAAAGAAACTTACTAAATGCATATTTTCCTTTCAGTCACCCTGGCTTACCAGAAGCCAGCTATAGACTTTATAAACTTCAAATTGGATTTCTTATTTCACGATCAAGCAATCTTTTTTCAACAAATGAGTGCGCGATTATTGTACCTATAAGTTATTATTCATTTAGCCAGTATAAACGTGCATACATGATCTCTGCTATTAATGACTGCCTAGTGTTTGATATCCCTCTTGTAAATTACTCTAGAGTGAACAGCAATTACAATTTGTTGAATGTACACACTTATTTCGCCCTCTTGTCAAACTATTTGTTTTGACTGCTTGGACTTTAACGCCATATGTGCAAATAAGTTGTTCAATTAAAAACTGCAATTTATGGTTATATAGAAAACACATTACTGCCGGTTATTAAATGATTTTTAAAATATGTTGAATCTGCGTTATAAATGACGTCAACCTAACTGTTAGCATGACCTCGTTTACTGATTAGCAAGATTTATGAAGTCGATGTAAGCAATGTTTACTTTGCAATAATTCACATTTAACGGCTTTGTTTTGTATTTAGGAAATACCACAGTGCTACCCAGGGTATTATTTTTACAGGGTTTTACAAGATTGCAAACAAAGTTTGAAGAGTTTTATAACTTCAGTTTGACTAATAATCGTTTGAATATCCAGGTTATTCAACCCGACTTGATATATTTTCTACATGGTCCGGCCGGTTGGTCAAGCGGTTAAGTGCGTTGCCTTTCAATCGATAGGTTGCAGGTGCGAAACTGGTCGCTAGCTAGTCGGTTGTGTCCTTGGGCAAGGCACGTCACGGACATTGCCTGAACCCAGCGGATTAATGGGTTCTACCAAATTGAAGGAACGTGTCTATCATACACAACAAACTGCAATAGCTCCGGTAACCCGGCGATGGGCGCGATGTGATCTGACGATTGCCCGTGTGATAACCCCCTAGGTTTTCCCATTCACGGGGATAAAGATGAATATTTAATCCTATCAATGGTGTTTATAATTTTGTTTTTTGTTCGTCCCCGAGTTAACTGAAGCAGGCAATCGACGTCTCGTAGAAAAAGTAAATCATAGGCAGGTTCATGAGCTTTTGGACAATGTTAATCAATATTCCCAATAAATACAACTCTTTTAATCAACTTACTCATGTTTAAACGAGCGCTACAAAGCTACAAACAAATACAGAGCTTGTTATTAAACAACCAAATCAAATGACTTATAAATAACCAAATACGGGTGACAATTTTAATCAGAAGGAAGATAAAACTCTTTCTTAAAGACACCCAAAATTAATAATTCAGAGAAATCAGCAGTACAATAATTAGATACCAATGTAAAGTGAAGCGAAGGGATATTTCAAAAGCGTTATGTGGTGTGTGAGGGCGCTGTTGTTTATTTCGAGTTGTTCCCTACGTATCTGCTGGTGTATTATCATGTTTTAACACTACCGATATATATATATATATATTAATTCTAATATACAAAATGGTCCCTGTGACAGGCTCATTACAGGGTCGAAGCCTAGCCCCCAAACATCTGCGGTTATATGTGGACCTCAACCAATTTTTTTCATAACCATACCGTTAAAAGCATCATGATATATACTTCGTATCAGTGTGTTATATTTAGCTGTGCAGTTTTGTTTAAGGCAGGAGAGCTAATTGAAATAAAGGAATTTATTGACTACCGGCTGGTTGATTGTTTGCAAAATGTTTCCAAAATACGGTCTGAAGTTCAGGGCAAACATTCTTTACAGAACTGGAGTAAATTTACAGATCAAACCTTGGATGCCAATTTTATAAAAAAAAGCTTTCGGATAGTGATTTTTGAGCTACATCCGTCATGAGGCCAATTTATATTACAGAGACAGGAGGAAAGTTTTCTTAAACGCGCCATTTAAAGCAAACACACAATTCCAACATCTATTTATTTCAAAAAACTAATAGGTTTGAAGTCTATATTTATGCCTAATCGCCAACAAAGGTACTTTAGAAGGATCATTACAAACAGACCACCATTAGATTAGCTCGACCATACCGTTAAATTACCAATAATTGCTTTAAATTAATTCGTTCTTTCACATGTTTCGCTCAAATGAAACGTGCGTTTTGACGTGTCTCTAAAAGCGTGTTATTACGTAAATGGATCTATTCGAAATTTTGTTGTTAGGTTTCGAGTGAGTCAAAGCATGTGAACGGAAATCAAATTGCGTAAAATACAGCATAGCCTCATTCTTTAAAATTGTTACCCTTTTCCAGCCCATCAATAAAGTTAGTAAGGTTGCGTCAGCGCGATTTTTATTAGCAAGTTTTTACACTAGATCAGCGTTATTAAATAGGCTCAGGAATGCTTACTTCTCTGTTTGGTAAAAATTATTGTTGTACAATTATTTTTCAAGAGGCCTTTCATTAGTATGTTGACTTTTAAGTTCAAGTTCTGCATTGGTATATTCGAGATTTAGATTCCTAATCGTAATCCCATAGCCAAGTTTATTTTAGTTGGCGATGTCATCAAAATACTTTAAAGTTTTTTTATGAAGTACGAAAGGTTAACTGTAAGCGTATATGAAAATACAGATTATATCCGAATAAGGCACAGCATGTCCATTTTAGTAATAAAAGGGATAGCGTCGTTTTTTTTAAACACACACACACGACACACACACACACACACACACACATATATATATATATATATATATATATATATATATATATATATATACATACATACATATACGTGTATATATATATATATATATATATGTATATATTGTTAAAACATCGTTATTGAACTCCAAGTAAATAACATCTTTGGTTTAGTGAATTTGTTTATGTTTCCGATTAAATTTTATATTAATAAAAGAAATACACAGAGTTATTTTTCAAAAAAAATGGGTGTCGAAAGAGTTAACATGGCATTGACTGAAAGCAATGGTTTACGAGGAGAGCCTTCGAAAGTTATCCCTGTTCGAATGTTTAACCCAACTACCACTATTCCTGTTCGACTGTTCCCAACATCGACTCCTAGGACCACCCCACCGGCATTAACACTACCTTACGTGCCAATCAGAACCTTTGCATTGACAGCTCCGCCGCCCGGCTTTCCATTACCGCCAAGTACAACTGTTACCGAACAACATCCCCAAACGTTAATACCAGTTCGTACTTTCGAGACAACGATTGTAAATACACAAATCTTAACAACAGTGCGTACATTTGAGACCCCGGTTACGGATGCTCAACCAACCTTAATACCAGTACGTACATATGAGACACCAGTTAGCGGTGTACATACCTCAATACCAGTACGTACATTCGAGACAACGGTTACAAATGCACCCACAATAATACCTGTACGTACAGTCGAGACGCCGATTACAGATGCACAATCAATTAAAAACAGCACGTTTTCAAATTGGACTTTGCCAGTGCCAGATAATGGACAACTCTGTGGGTTTCCAAGTTTTTGTTCCAATGACGCATTGGCCAAATGCTCCAACACGTCTTTAAAAGATTGCGAAGAGTGTCAAGGCAGTCTTGCTGTTGTGTTCCTAACAGGCTGCGTGCTTTTTGGGGTGTTGGTTTTGCTTTGCAATGCGCTTGTAATATGGCATTCCTTTAAACAACGAAAGCAAGAGAAGAAAATGAGCAAAATAAAGGCGTCACTCGCGGCTGCAGATATAATTGTAGGTAAGCATCAATTTGCATTTATATTCTTTTAACGAATCCGAATTCTTCGACACACAGACTTGTATCACGATTTATTACTTTACAATTGAGTATAAACGTTTAATCCGGAATTTCCCTTGAATAGATATAACATCCATGCATCGAATGGGCATAAACCCTAATCGCAGTTGTATTGGACATGTGGCCGGTATTTTAATGAATACAAGAGTATTCGTTCTTTTTATTTGAATGCAATTGCTGCATGTTGTCTAGAGTCTCTATAAGTTTACCATTCGCTTTTTTCCCTATCGGTTATGGGACGCAATGCATAAGATGGTATGACACGGGCATTCGTTAGTATGCCATTTGCCCACAGCCGGACATTTAAGGTATTGAGGTATGTTGCACCCGATGCTTTCGGCAATATCATTTTTTTGTAAAATATTTGACACAGCGCATTAAATTCTTTCAATTACTTTGACGTAATTACACAAATAGATTCTAATTAGTGTCGCAATTCTTCCCTTAGACTGTAATTCTAGTTACTACGAATTATTAAATAATAGTGTTTTTGCAAGAAAACAAACCGACTTTATACTGTACAAAATAATATACGAAGTAAGCTATTGTGTTTTTATACACATGGAAATATATATGTATACGAAGTAAGCTATTGTGTTTTTATACACATGGAAATAGATATATATACGAAGTAAGCTATTGTGTTTTTATACACATGGAAATAGATATATATACGAAGTAAGCTATTGTGTTTTTATACACATGGAAATAGATATATATATACGAAGTAAGCTATTGTGTTTTTATACACATGGAAATAGATATATATACGAAGTAAGCTATTGTGTTTTTATACTTCAACAGGTATTGATATTCTGGTGATTACACCGTATAACTTGGCATGGTCGATGAACTCGACATCAAAAGAAATAGATGCAAGAGAATTAAGCTACCAAGATTCCACTGCCGCGATAGCCGCCGGAATACTGTACATGTTAGGTTTTAGCTCATCCATTTTTCACTTGCTACTTATGAGCATTGAAAGATTCATTGCGATCACTTTTCCACTCAAGTACAAGTTCCAAAGCAACTTCATGATTATTTGTTGTCTTATATTGGTTTGGATTCTAGCCATCATTGCAGCCTGTCTACCAGGTACAACATCACTTGTATTACTTAATTTGGTGGGGCTGGCATTGTATTCCCTTTTTTTGTAGTTGTGGAAAAACAATATGTATTTAAAACGTTTGTGTACTAGAAGCACCGGTAGTCAAGCAGGGCTACGTTCATTTTGCGGACATATTTTGTGTAACTTCAATCCTACTTTATTCAGTAGTTGTTACTAACAAGCAGTAGTCGCCGTTTACGAATAAACTGTAGTGAGTGCTGTAAGTGTGTCATATGCGTTAATGTCGCGTCAGAAAATATTATGCCTATACGAATGCCAATTCTAGAATATATATGAAAAAGTGGCATAACTTAAATATTTCTCGACAAATATATATATTTTAAGCTTAATTGCTACTTAAAAATGTTACTCCTAAGATGTGCGTGTAGTAATGAAAACGCATGTTTGGACAATGCTAAGATGATTGCCACAAAATACTTTAAAATTCATTTCTATACTTATAAAGCATGTCTTGTTATTTTCAGTATTCTTTCCGAAGGACTTCGTCTTCACATACAGTCATGTGCTTTTCATATTTTATCCTGCACCAAGAAGATACACTGGGGCTATAAGTTCCTACGTCGTACCACTTGTACTTTTCATTACATTTTTTATTCTTCCATATGTGGCAATGGTAAGTGAAACAAAAATATATCTTCTGCAATTTTGTCCACATAAATCCGAAGTGAAAGTATGGTGTTTATTCAATTCATTTAAACTTGTTTTTTTTTTTAATTAGTCCAAACGTTTTAATTAGCAATAAAAAAGATAAACACCGTCCTTATAAATTGATTGGTGTGCCGTTTGTTTCCCCATGTATAGGTTAGTTTCCGTTATTATTAAAAATAGTTTTTTTGATTGTTGCATTAAAAATTTTTACTTCATTTCCCGATTCTAGACATTGCTTACTGGTTTATCTGGATGTAGCATAAAGAGCCACTTTAGAAAGTCTGCATCTATCGGTGCAGGCAGCAACACTCAAAGAAGAAATAAAGAAAAGGCAGCTTTAATGGTACTTATGTACATGCAGATTGGGTTTACCGTGACTCTTGGTGAGCGTTTGTTATCCTGGAAAACCCAGTTATAATATGCTAGGATGTTTAAACCAAACAAATGCCATACGTGTAAATAGCACTTTGCGTGTCGTAGCCTCAATATATTACGACGGGCTTCGGAGTCTCAACATCTTGGGTAACCTGTGTAGCCTAATGCAAACGATACACCGGATCGTGAACCAATACAAATAAACTCGACACTTATATTATTTTTCAATGGTAATATTATAGTAAAACTATAGTATTTTCTATCCTCTTTATACAGTTCCTATGATCTTGGTTGTCTCGCTTTTCTTGGGAGGTATTCTAAATTGCAGTAACTATGCAGCAGCGTACGTTACTTCCTTTTACTTAGGAATGACTAACAGGTAAGCTTTTGTGTAGGAACAAAAAAACTGTTTTGCGTTATACATATCCTTTTTATTAATGTACAGTTTAAAATTAGTGTCCATAAACATCAATACGTATGGTGTGAAAGTTAATGGTTTATATGACTGCGAATGCCCATTATCTAAAATTTTACTTATATATCGTAATATATTAATATACTTATATATCGTAATATATATAAGTAAACTAAATTGTCTTTATTTCAATTTAAATAATTAAAATGATTATGTAGATTTGACGTTTATTCCCACCGTAACTTTTTTCAG
>AACT01058902.1:0-14379 GCA_000149265.1 Ciona savignyi | reverse complement strand
CGCCACCCCCTCCTTAAACGCGCCACCCCCTCCTTAAACGCGCCACCCC
Source organism: Ciona savignyi (assembly GCA_000149265.1). Lineage (NCBI taxonomy): Eukaryota > Metazoa > Chordata > Ascidiacea > Phlebobranchia > Cionidae > Ciona > Ciona savignyi. Next base: position 14,330 of record AACT01058902.1, on the reverse strand, counting down.
CTCCTTAAACGCGCCACTCCCTCCTTAAACGCGCCACCCCCTCCTTAAACGCGCCACCCCCTCCTTAAACGCGCCACTCCCTCCTTAAACGCGCCACCCCTCCTTAAACGCGCCACCCCTCCTTAAACGCGCCACCCCCTCCTTAAACGCGCCAACCCCTCCAACAACGCGCCACCCCCTCCTTAAACGCGCCACCCCCTCCTTAAACGCGCCACCCCCTCCTTAAACGCGCCAACCCCTCCAACAACGCGCCACCCCCTCCTTAAACGCGCCACCCCCTCCTTAAACGCGCCACTCCCTCCTTAAACGCGCCACCCCTCCTTAAACGCGCCACCCCCTCCTTAAACGCGCCACCCGCTCCTTAAACGCGCCACCCCTCCTACAACGCGCCACCCCCTGCTACAACGCGCCACCCCCTCCTTAAACGCGCCAACCCCTGCTACAACGCGCCACCCCCTGCTACAACGCGCCACCCCCTGCTACAACGCGCCACCCCCTCCTTAAACGCGCCAACCCCTCCTTAAACGCGCCAACCCCCTCCTTAAACGCGCCACCCCTCCTTAAACGCGCCACCCCCTCCTTAAACGCGCCAACCCCCTCCTTAAACGCGCCACCCCCTCCTTAAACGCGCCACCCCCTCCTTAAACGCGCCACCCCTCCTTAAACGCGCCACCCCCTCCTTAAACGCGCCACCCCCACCTCAATCTTCTGTTTGTCGCTGTCGTTCTGCAGAATATCAACCTGGCTCCTCTTTATCTCCATCTCGTGTTCCATTTGTCCGATCTTGTCCTGAAAGATTTGAAGATTTGGGGACAATCGACTATGACGCCCCCTCGCCCAGGGCGCCACTGCTTAATAATTGACCACTTTGTCATAATTGCAGCATGGTTACTTAACGAGCCAACATTTGATAAATAATAAACAAACCAACCATTACGAGGCCAATTCACGTTACCTGCAGTATCTGCAGCTTATTTACGCTATTCAGCCTCTCTTGCTCCACCTCGTGAATCTGATTCGTTAAATCTTCCACCGCTTGATGGAGTCGAGAGCATTCCTCTTCAGATTCAGTCGCTTGAGATCGAAGGCTGTTACCACGTGATATCTACGTCATAGTTGACATTGTTACGTTGAAAAGGGTAAACAGATCACAATGGCCGACACTGAAGTATGGGAACCCCCACAGCGCCACCTACCGACTCACCTCCTTGTTCAACCGATCGTTCTCAACCTGCTGTTCCTTCAACTCCCCCCGCAGCTCTTCCATCAGCTTCTCAACCTCCCTCATTCTCCGCTGCTCCCCCTCGTGGCGGGACCTCGCTCGTTCCGCATCACTGGACGCAGCTTCAAGCTCTGACGTCACCGCATCCAGCTACGACAGTTGTGACGTCATAAAACTACATAGCAACAGTTTCGTGATGGTTTGGGGGATTTTTTCCAGGTTTTAAATCGATTATGATGGATGATGCTTTGTGAAATAATCAAACTTGAAATAAAAATGTTGTGTTTAACGCGAGTTGGTCTTTGACCGAAACATACAATGTGGACTTCCACTTCAGGTAGCATCCGTACAAGGTGGATGCTGAAGGACACGTCAGTATCTCCACATCCACGTGTTCGGGGAGGTTGGATTATATTGAACAAACCAGAACATTATTCATCGCCAATGGTCAAATTACCAAAGTAAAATGATTCTAATAATCTCTTCGGACCTTATTCAAATAGAATTTGTTATTAAACGAAGAAAAGCGTACGCGGATAAATATAACAATAGCAAGTTAATAGGGATTTTTTGACTAAACAAAATTAATTGTTTTTCTTCTACGTAATGTTGAATTAAGATCCACGAGTTAAAATTGTAACAAGTTATTTATTTACTTTCGCCAGCGCCACCGAAATAGAAATGATTATTCGCCGCTTATAACCGATGAACAACAATCGTATTTTTGCCCGCGCCCCGGGGCTAAATTAATGTGACCTTGCTCGCATTGGTTTTAAACCGCAGTATGACGTAGCTTGGATGAAAACGTAGACGTCGAATTCTTTTTATGAACCAGGTTCGGAAATCAGAATTTAATTTTGACAATTCGCGGGAATTTAGTCATTTTGTGTTGTGGACAGTGCTGAATGCAACACATAATTTGACGCGAATAAAGAACCCAGTGCTACCGAGTGAAATAACACATTGTGTAGTGGACACACTTGTAAGAGAATGTAAGAGTATAGTTGTAACACTTGTAAGAGTATAGTTGTAAGAGAAATCCAATAAATCGCACCTGATCCTTGATTATCTGCTTTTCCTCGAGTGCAATCTTCACTTGGTCGTTTCGCTCCTGCAGATGAGACTTCAAGTTCTCGAATTGTTTGTCGCTTTCCTTCATGAAAGAATCCATTTGTTCCATCGACGACTTTTCCGCCGTCTGCTGCAGTGACGTCAGTTCCTCGATCTGTGGACGAAAGTTCAACGAACGGAGGGTTGCGGGCTCGAAACCAATCACAAATTGGTGGGTTTTACTCTTTGACGTTGATTCAATAAATTCGTCGCGTATTTCCCGACTAACAATGACTCATTATGCGGTTATAATTACGTCACACAACTTCCGCAGCCACGTGTCACCATGACGACGAACACAGAACGCGAAGATGCAATTAATGAACTAATAAAGGTGATTATGACGTAAGAAAAGAAACAATCCCGTGTTTCCTGCCAACTCAGGAATCCTAAAAATGTGGATTATGACCGAACAATGGGGATTGACATGAAATGAAACGTCGCGTGCCGCCCATTGTTCGATTGTTTGACGCCGCGATTCGCGCGGTCTGACCGGCGACCACTAAACGACGTCATAATAATAAGTATTTCTACACAATGTAAGGCTTGTGAAACTGGCGCTGATAGACAGGTCATATGTGATGAGAATCCAATTATTCCACATTTGTTGGAAACCATCATAATCGGGGATCGCGATGCGTCGAATAACATTTGTTACGTCACAGAAGGAGAATTACCTGACGGCTTTGACGATGAAACGTCACAATCGATATGTTTATGACGTTAAATTGATACGTAAAGTGTAAATAATAACGATTGTTATAAATATTTCAAATCGTTTTAATTATTTATTTCGAGGATTTTGGTTTGTGATGTCATAATCGCTAGTGAAGTTATTCTATTGTTACGTCATAAGCCATTTGACAGCTTGAACGCCGCGCTATATCCATTCTACAACCAATCACGAACCTTGAAACAAATTCCCTCCATAAGCGCCGCGCTCGAGCATCTATTTCCGGTCTTTAACAACATTTTTACAAAATTACGACCATTACAGGAAATGACGTAATTTTGCGTGATATTACGCGCGAACTTGTATTGTTCGGTCACAGACGAATTCCGAAATGTCGCGTGGAATCCATGAAACCCGAGAACCGACGTCGACGATAAAAGTCGGAGAAATTCCCGGGGTTGATATTCATGTCGCGATTACGCGATTTATTTTCGGAACTTCTCGCGCTGGACAGGAAGTGACATTTCAAAAACATCAATACATGCTATGACGTCATAATTGGTTTGTAATAATTGCAGTTATCAGCACGTGCTGAAACGCTGGAGCGCTTATCCAGGTCGCTTTGCATGGAGAAGTAACCCGGATGGACCAAAATAAATCTCACTGCAACGAAACTTCCACAAATCGCGACAATCGCGACAAGAACAATCGACTCGAATTACGCGAGGTATTTTGGTCCGCGGTTGTTGGCACGATTGTGGGGTCATTGACGTTCTCGAGTGGGGGGATTCCCCGGGAAGTTCAAGACGATTATAGTCGGCGCGACAAAGCTACAGATGCGAATTCTAGAATTAGAATTAAATTTAAAATGACGTCATTAACTTAAAAAAATGAAAAAGATTTCGCTGCAAACACCGATTCCGCGGGAATTACGTGAGGCTATTATTACGTCAATAAAGGGGACCTCACAATTAGTTCAAAGTAACGCGGCGCATAAGCATCTTTATTACGTAATAATAACGTCGTTACGGATCATTGATGACGCGCCTACGCGACGCAACGTCGCTGTCACAATGACATAACAATGGGATAACAATGGAGATATTGCAGCAATTACCGCGAAATCTCGTCGAACGTTATTTTACTCGAACATATATTAAAAAGGTGAAAATAACAATTCTATAAACGGCACTTTTTCCTCAAAGAATTAAATTAAACTTTCCGGGAAATTATTTTGCGGAAACTCTGATCAGGTCATTGCAATCGTGGTTACGCAACAAAGGAATGTGACATCATAATCGAATTATAGAAACAAAATGCCAGAATTATAAGAAAAGGTTGAAACCACGAAATATTTGGATTCATCGAGCGTTCGAATTCGAAATATCTTTATGTGATTTCCCCCAAATTCGCAGTGTTCAAATGATGAAAACTCTAGTATTCGTTGACTTATGATCGGGGGTTATGGGATCAAATCTGCCCGCCGTTGGCCCTTGCAACAATATCAGTTGGCGGACCAAAACATGAAGCAACAACCGTCCATATCAACCAATAAATAGTGCTCGGGATATTTACGGATTTCCGTAGTTTTAATATTTGACGGAATATTTTAAATTCCCGTTCCTTAAAACCCCATTAGTAGCAGATACCGTGGTTTTACTATAAACTGTGAATAACCCACAAATCGCGTCTTTGCGCGGCGGCCACGCTATTTGACCTCTGTCTAAAGAACCAACATTCCGGAATTTCTCCTATGACGTAACAATTGCAAATGAAATATAAAGTTTCCATGTTGGAAAATTCCACTTTAATAACCACGCAACGCAAATAGTAGTATACTTTATGACGTCATATATTAAAAAGAAATGACAATAAAGGGTCGCGAAAAGAAGTTGGAATTCCTCCCAACTTCATCCGACGATTCCCATTGTTCCAGCAGAGATGGAGGAGATGGGGGGGGGGGATGGGGGGGAACGTGGAGATTGTGTTGTATAATACGGGAGGTTGGAGTTTGGCGCAGTTTCTCCATAACGTGGGGAGGCGACACAATATCAACAAATTCAATTTTTACAACCTCTTTCCACATAAACCTCACGATTTCTATTTATTTGTTGTCGTTCGCTCCAAGCCACGCAAACGTCGAGTTTTGTGATTAAATAATATCTCCACTCTGCTGCCAGCTAGCGGTGGTAGGCAAAGAAACGTGATTTAATATTCAGGTTGCCAGGAGCCGACGAGAGAAAAGGAAAAAGGCATTTGCGGTTTACGTCGGTACTTAAAGCCCGCGCACTTGGCACAGCAGATCATACTCAGATTGACAACCGACGATACCAAGCGAAGCAGACATGGCTGGAAGGATTAGCGCAATTGTGGTTGTATTGTTCGTAACAATGGTGATTGTAGAAGGACTGAAATGTCCAGTTCGACCACGTGGGAGTAGGAAGAAACAACGGGAAAGATTACACGCTCTTCAGCCCCACCACGTGGTTGTCAACGCGAAGTTCAACGGAATTGACGTCAATGACAGATTCAGGTAATTAAATGGCGATTGTGATGTCATAATATACATATTTTGTGACCGGTTTTCGTCACAAATGAAAGTCGATATTAAACAAAAGCGATTTTACGAATTCCTAAAAAGAAAGAATAAAGACTGGTATTATCCATTGGTATTATAAGTGAAATTTGAAACCAGTTTAATAATTAATTTGTGATAAAAACCTGTTTAACTCGCGATGTCAAAACGAAGTCGATTTTGAAATTTGATGCCTGAAATACCAAGTACTTTGGCATCCACACCCCGGTAGTGACGCAATAAAGACACACACGCGTTTGTGATGACAACGGTTAAGTGGGTTCCGGACAAACATGTGTCGAACATTGTAATACGAGAACAACATTATGAGATTCCACACATGTTGGTGTCGCGTTTCACGGGGGTATTAGGAGGTGGCCACTGGAGGCGCGCCAATCACTAAATGGTCGGGGTTGTTGCAACCAGTGGTTTCGAAGAAATATTTTTACACGAAATTTGATAACGTCCGCCATGTTTTTTAAAGTTTCTGTTTGAAATAGTTTCACAAACCCAGCTCACCAGACAGCACCGATCACGGGACGATGGTTAATAATTGAAGGAAAGTGTGGTGAAATCGCCCAACTTATTGGATCTCACAAACAGTTTAACGCGGTTCAAAGCGATAAATGTGGTTTTATGATGGACAACGCGGCGTTTAGGATTCGACTTCCATATATGGGCAAATACCCCCGTGCTTATGTTCACCACGATTGGTGTTGTCGTTGACATTATTATCATTTTCTGCTCATTGTTGTTTCAATCTTCACGTGTTAAACTCCCGAATAATTCAATCGCAATCAATAACACTGCGGTGTGCGAAACACCTCAATCCATTTGTGAATTACAAACCTAGACGCAACTAGAGCTTGAAGTGTGTGGACGACAATAAATAAAATCACTTTAACCCCAGCTCCCCTTGTCGTACTTATTAACCAAGTTTCCCCGCAGATTCATTGTGAACCAGGTTTGGTCGAAGAACAACGGGCAACTGGTCGTCAACGATGAAATCACCGTTGGAGCTGACAACTCCAACTTGAAACCTTGCTTCAACAAACTTGCTTTAACCAAGTACATATTGATGTTGGAGCCAGTCTCTGGTGAGGGAAAGCACCGATTCATGGCGTTAGAACCGGTCGTGTTGGCGGAAAATCACCGACATAAACAGCGAGTGTTCGAGGCTTTGTGCGAGAAGGAGAACAATAGATGCATTATGCGCGTCATAATGCCCGCGAGAGAGATCTTGTACCGAGGGTCGACTGGCATTCTGACCTGTGACGTCGAATCTACGTCACCATTAGTCTCAGTGCAGTGGCTGAAGGACGGGAGAGACGTGGACACGGCGACATACCGCGCGGCTGGGCTGTACGTGCAGAAGAACTCGTTGTTTGACAGCAAACTGTGGATCACCACTGCCAGTCAGCTGCACAATGGGAGATACCAGTGTGTGGTGGGAAATGAGGGGGGTGAGCGGGTCACTGGGGTCACGAGGGTCATTGTACGTGGACCCAGCACCGACTCGCAATTCACCTCATGCCCCGATCCTAGTTACTGTATGAACGGGGGAACATGTCGGATGGCGATCGGGTGGTCGGTTCCATCGTGTGAATGCCCGGGGGGGTTCATGGGGGAAAGGTGCGAGGAGGCCAACGAGGATTTCACCATCGGGCGCGCTAGAGAGGTGATGGACAACTCCATGAAGAAGGCGGGAGAACAGGTCTCTTATCTCACAATGGTGGTTGTTGCGTTGTCAATAGCGCTGGCGTTTACCCTCACAGCGGCCATTGTATACGTCATATACACGCGAAGACAATTAAACTCGAACAAAACTCGAATTTTCACCCAAGATGTCGAAGAACGAACAGAGATCTCATTATTACGTCACCAAGACAAACACAATTCGCTGCGATCGAACGCGGACAAATCGAGTCGCCCGACATCCGTGTTGCGGTGTGATTCGGATGATGAGAAGCCCCGGACGCCCCGGACGCCCCAGTCGCCCCAACAGCACAAATCGTCCACCTTGACGCACAGCCAGTCGTGCAGGGAACATGGGACACCTCGTCCACACATCCACACAAACGCCCGACATTCCAGCTTGCATATTGTGCCCAGCAGATCAAGACTGTCAGGCAGTTCGTAATAATTTCTATTTTTTATTTATTTCCCCAATATTTGCACTCGTCGCTGCACGGTTCCACCCACTGTCCCGCACTGCCATTTCCTTGCAACCGGCAACCCGCCATCTAACCCACCTGAATCATTCAACACTTTATTTATTGACGGCGGTTTCCTTGCATTACTTGCTGTGTTTATTATTTATGTTGTTTATTAACTTATCGCCAAATAAACGAATATTCTAAGTGACATCTTGTTGAAATGTAAGAACTAAGATGATTAGATATCATTATGTATTTTACCAACTAACTGTATCAAGTTGAATATGTAAAAGAAATTAAATCAAATGATTCAACACAACTATGTTCGCAAGCCGCATTTTGTAGTTCTGGTTGCCATTATCCCCGTATTCATGGCCCATTATGATCTCACAAGCATCATATAACACATTATTACGGCATTATCAGCTTCAGACGCAACAATAGCACCATTGTTAAGTCACAACTGGTATTATTTGATGATAAACTGCACGACATAATGTGGGTTGTGGTTAATAGTTGAACCAACTGGAATCTTTCAATTTCGATGTCTCAGTAACTTCATTATGTTAGGAATATTCTGGAACATCTCAAAACGACCATATTGTTTCGTCATTATGCATATTGCTGTGTACCAGAATACCTGTTGTAGCACTACTGCGATAATATCTATTAATTCAACAGGCAGGAAGTGTATTCGGGAGATGGTTGTAATACTTCCGGTGTAGCATATTTGCTCTCGCATAGTAACTTCACCCAATAAAGCGACATTAACTCTCAATACATTAAGATCGGTGGATTATTACCTTTTCCCCCAAATAACCGAATTTCTGCAAATTATAAGCAAGACAGAACAAGTTCAAACGATGTGACGTCACAATGAACATTTATTTGCCAAGTGTACATAATGTAACAATGGTGTCTATGAGGTCATAGAGGATAGATCGTACCGAAACCATCAAAATGCATAATGTTGGGTTGTGTGGACTTGTAATTTATTTGTTTAAACTTGAAACAATTCCTTGGCACACAAATGCGATATCAATTGCTGCCATTCTAGATTACGAGTTCGTACAATAAGCCGACAGTGTGAAACTCAACCACAGCCCCAATGTTTATATTGGTGGAATCTTCATATAAGGAACAACCCAACGGTTGCAGACTTGTAGCATGACCGATCTGCATTCAATACCATTCAACCTTGGCGAGATACTGCGGATATCCTTAGCTCATCAGGGACTACAAAAGTACAAACTCCGACCCAACTTATAATGAATGAATAACTACATGGTAGAATAGCAAATCGCACTTGCAATTAACAATAAAACAAATAAATTGAGTGGTTTTCATACGTTTTCCCCTGCTGTGCAACAAGCCAATCAACAATTATGGGAGAGAAATACAAGAATATTGGACAATTTCAATAAGTTTCTTCCTACGTGATTTAACCATTGCCCATGGACGGTTGTAACAAAACACAACTACGCGCCGCGATGGGACAATGATTTAGGAAGTCGATTCTATTGTTAGGTAACAAATGGCGGTAATTTTAACCAAAACTAAATAATTCAAACCCCCTCCCACCTTCCCCGATCACGTTTAGCTTAATTCGCTGTTACAGAGTCAATGGGCTGAAACCACAAACCCGAAAACTGAAAGCTTTTTATACGACAGGAAATTTCAAAACGACCAGTTTCGTTTGAAAATTTCCCGGTTCCAAATTCAACCGGCGACGTAGTTTCTGTGAAAATCTTTGTGAAATAAACAAATCAAATCGACCGGTTGAGAAAGTTATTATTTTAGTAATAAATGGGATTATATGAAATACTCGCCATAATCGTGGGGGGTAACATTTCCGTTTAATGTTTGTTCAAAGTAATATCAACTGGTTCGAAGCTGCATGTTTAATATTTGTACATGAGCACAATTTGGAACAAATCAAATCTGTACCGTGTCTGTTTGCGTGTGCGTTGGTGCGTGTGTGCGTGCGTGTGTGTGTGTGTGCGCGTTGGTGCGTGTGTGTGTGCGTGCGTGTGTGTAGTGCAAACTTTTGGGATTTTGGAATTAAATTGAAATTTGCAGAGGGCGTCTCGATGTAATACTAAAAGGAAACTTCGGATTTGATGTTGGTTAGTAGGTTGTATCCCACGCCACTTGTTCGTATAATACCCCGGTTGCAAACTGTGCCTGGTGGATTGTTGGGAAGAATCGAAATGTTATGAATGAAATCCACGAAACCGAGACTTCCGACCACGAAAGATGAGGGCGATGACGTCATACCAGTCGGGACAAGGCCACGACTGTCCGTTGATCAAAAATCAACTTAAAACAACAACCCCCCCTTTCCCCGAAACTTCCAGTTTATCCCGCCCCAACCCAACCCTTCAATGCGTCCTTTTTGCCGCGAAAGATAATCATGTTTGGATTCGACTTCAAATTAGTCCTCGTGCAGCTGAACAACCAGAGCATTGTTATTTGAACTTGAAGACAATCTTTGCAAAAAATAGAGAAAGGACATTTAACAATTGCACTTTTTGTAAACTTTAAAATCCCAATTAAAATAATTAATAAATTAAACAAAAAGTTTCATTAAATCGAGAATGAATTTCCTCCATGAAGAAGATTGGATACAAATCGCTCGATTGAAGTTTGTGGATTTTGGATGTTTGTTCGTCACACAGCGGGGCCTTCGTGATGTCATTAATCAATGTTTATGACGTAACAATGATAGCGCTTCCATTGATCAATGGAATATTCGAAACTTTCGGGTTGAATGGTCGTTGTGACGTTACAAGCAGACAGGAAGTGACGTAATGAAGTGGGGAAATATTAGCTCAGCATTATAAATAGATTCTAGATAACGAAAATTTCGAAACTTCGCCATTGTGACGTCGATATGACAGATTGTTGCGTCACAGTTTTGATTAAATAACCCGCCCAAGTTTAAGTTCAAGGGGGGGGGGGGAACCACCTGTATTTTGACAAGAATCGTCATAAGGAGCACTGTCGCGTCATAATAGCGGTAAGAATGCGATGTCATGATTTCAAGCAGGAAATCTTTCGGTTGAAAAGCAAACTTCGAAGTTAAACAAACTTGTTAGTCACCGAGCAGATATGAGACTCAGCTTATAATACTTGAGAAGAATATGTTAAAAATACAATGCACTGGATGTTAACCAACCCGATTGAAGCTTTTCTCAATTCGAGAACAAAACGTGCGAATCCGACATTTTCGATCCAATTGTGACGTCACAATCTTTTAACCAAGGAGGTAATTTTAGGACTCCGTTTACACAGGATAACTTTATAGATGATGTAACAAACCACATTATTGCGTCACAACAGGCATCAAAACATTACGGCGATTCCAACGGTTTATTTGATAATAATGGGCGTCGACAGTCTAGAATCATCGACCAAATAACGTGGTTGGGTGGTGGGGTGGGTGAATGCAGTGGCGCGTGACGAAATATGTTAATTAGGGGTCAACGACCTTGGGTTTCCGTTAGTCTTTAATCCTGTTTAAACCAGTTTAATCTTGATGGAGGTGTGTTTGGTCGGGTTAAATAAAGATTGAAATTGCGACATTATCACCGGATGTTACGTCTTAACCATTCTATGACGTTGACAATGGAAGATTGGTTCAATGATAATATCGTTGAGGTTTTAATTTCATAATCGTCATCACTTGCGGGTTTGGATTTTAGGAAATCATTTTTCAAACACTGCTTATTTATTTCTACCCAAATATAAGGAACTCAATATAAGCCATGCATTCCTAGCATAACAACTATCTGTTTTGTCACTTATCTGGGCGATCATGAGGGAAATAGAAAATAACCTTCCGCCCCCACACTTGGATGAACGTTCTATTTTGGAAGATTGTGGGGTTGTAACATAATACTGTCACATGACAATTTCCGTCACGGTTATAAACCAACCCTTCATTACCGGTATTTGTTCGTAATATACTACAAACTCACACATTAAACGAAGATTAAAACAAAAATAATTCCTTCAAACGAAATGAAATAAAATACGAAACAATATTTTTTGAATCGTTCACTATCTGTTCGCGCTTATTTCAATGATTTACTGAAAATAAATAATTAGAAAACATTATATAAACGACTTACAAGTTGTTACTTTGTGGATATAGAGCAACAATGTAGATACAGACGCCACTGTTTATTACTTATGATGTCATAACTACATCGACATTAGTTACAATGGATTGTTGGAACAACTGCGTCACCTCTCCAAACAAGACAACTCGCAACAAACTTGTTAAACACGAGATATTAACAACAGTTCTATTACCCATCACATCGACACCCATCACATCGACAACCCCGATATTCCTTCCTATATTCTTCATACATGTCACGCACGCCGAATAGTTCAAACAAAAACCAAACCATATAGTGGGTGAATCGCACTTTAAACCCCAATAATGAAGCATAAGAACACTATTGAACATGGTGTTTCAATTCCTGGTTTCCATGTTTATTTTAATAAAAACTTGGTCTTGAAGTAAAATACAAAATTCCTGCAACTTATTGAGGTTTGGATTCCTCGTTCGACTGTTCGCCCACACAGCTAATCACTACAAGCATGTGGTATCTATGCGGTAGCTATGTGGTAGCTATGCGGTAGCTATGCGGTATCTCAAGTACTGCGCCCACACAGGAATATTTACAAGTATTTCATCACAATGGACGTTGTGTTAGTAGAATAAACTCATTTGAACAACATACAATTTCGATTCGTCCTTTTAACGTTAGTCGGCATAGCATCACCGGAACAACATAAGTATAAGATCATTCTGACACTGTTTCGCAAACCTACTCAAGAGCGCCACCACAAGGATCCAACTCACCACTTCTTTCTGCCGGTAGATGGTGTCCTCCGCAGCGTATACTTGCTGAGTCTTCTCGTCCAAGGAATCCCTCAATCTCTGCAGCTCCTTCCGCATGGTGGCGTCAGATTTCCTCCGATCTTCGTCGCCTTTCTCCTCCATTTCCGCCAACTGGGAGGAGGAGGAGGAGGGGATGCATTAGAGGAGGAGGAGGAGGAGGAGGGGGTGCATTAGAGGAGGGAGGAGGAGGGGATGCATTGGAGAAGGGAGGAAATTGTTAATGAGTCTCCTTTCAACCGAAAGGTTGCAGTTTCGATTTTGTCCTTGGGCAACGCACTTTACGAACATTGCCTGAACCCAGCTGATTAATGGGTTCTACCAAATTAAAGGAACGTAACCATCTAATACAACACACTGCAATAGCTCCGGTAACCCGACGATGGGCGCGAGGTGATCTGACGATTGCCCGTGTGTTAACCCCCTTCGTTTTCGCATTTACGGGAATAAACACATCCTCCCACATGGAACATCCTCCCACATGAACATCCTCCCACATGGAACATCCTCCCACATGGAACATCCTCCCACATGGAACATCCTCCCACATGGAACATCCTCCCACATGGAACATCCTCCCACATGGAACATCCTCCCACATGGAACATCCTCCCACATGAACATCCTCCCACATGGACATCCTCCCACATGGAACATTCTCCAACATGGAACATCCTCCCACATGGAACATCCTCCCACATGAACATCCTCCCACATGAAACATCCTCCCACATGGAACATCCTCCCACATGAACATCCTCCCACATGAACATCCTCCAACATGGAACATCCTCCCACATGGAACATCCTCCCACATGGACATCCTCCCACATGAACATCCTCCCACATGAACATCCTCCCACATGAACATCCTCCCACATGGAACATCCTCCCACATGAAACATCCTCCCACATGAAACATCCTCCCACATGAACATCCTCCCACATGGACATCCTCCCACATGAACATCCTCCCACATGAACATCCTCCCACATGAACATCCTCCCACATGGACATCCTCCCACATGGAACATCCTTCCAACATGGAACATCCTCCCACATGGAACATCCTCCCACATGAACATCCTCCCACATGAAACATCCTCCCACATGAACATCCTCCCACATGGAACATCCTCCCACATGGAACATCCTCCCACATGAACATCCTCCCACATGGAACATCCCCCCACATGAACAACCCCCCACATGAAACATCCTCCCACATGGAACATCCTCCCACATGAACATCCTCCCACATGAACATCCTCCCACATGGAACATCCTCCCACATGGAACATCCTCCCACATGAACATCCTCCCACATGGAACATCCTCCCACATGGAACATCCTCCCACATGGAACATCCTCCCACATGAACATCCTCCCACATGAACATCCTCCCACATGGAACATCCTCCCACATGAAACATCCTCCCACATGGAACATCCCCCCACATGGAACATCCTCCCACATGGAACATCCTCCCACATAAAACATCCTCCCACATGAACATCCCCCCACATGAACATCCTCCCACATGGAACATCCTCCCACATGGAACATCCTCCCACATGAACATCCTCCCACATGGAACATCCTCCCACATGGAACATCCTCCCACATGAACATCCTCCCTCAGGAAATCCTCCCACATAAAACATCGGTGTTGAATTTCC